>JAHWXV010381236.1:0-10194 GCA_024586415.1 Phrixothrix hirtus | reverse complement strand
TATATATATATATATATATATATATATATATATATATATATATACATTTTATCTGTATTGTCTGCTGTTTAATTAACAAAACTGAAAATGTGCTAAGATTTATTAAAGATGTCATTTGACTAATATTAGCAAATAACCTAACACTGATTTCACTTTAACTAGAGAGTTACGTTTTAATACCAAGTAGATTTGGTTTTACTTCAACTTCATTTAAATATTGCTTTGAATCGTTATTGATAGTGTAACAAAAATTAGAAACAGTAAATGGAAGGTTCTAAAATCATCTAGAATGTTTTCTTTGTAATAAAATAGGTGATGTAATGGCAATGACTCATTGCGGTAACCGATACCTTATCAATTAGTAAGGTCAGAAATGAGTCATAGCATTACAAATTATTACATCATTATAGGAGTAATATTCTAGAATATTCTATTCCTATTGTTTCTAGAATTTATCTTTCCTATATAAGCAGCGAATTGAGTTCTCTTAGGTATTAGAATCTTGCACTGTTCATTACTGATATAAATATAAATATACATCGATAGATATAAATCTTTGCTGTTAGTGGATTGTAAAATAAATAATTAAATACTTACATAAATTAGTGTACATAGTTACTTGTAGTTTTAGTGAAAACAAATAAACATCGTAAAACAATTAACTAGTTTTGTTACATTGGTGCCAGGTGTTGGGCTTGTTTTAAAGGTTGAACTCATACTATAATTAATTAAAAGCTAGTGTTAATTGTTTTTATACGCCAGTAACAAAAAGCGCAAAAAAAACAAAATATGGAGGCGTTGATGGAAATGTTGCAAAAGATGCAGGATAAAATTGATACCAATCAATCTAAATTATAAGAAAAAATAGATTCTAATCAAGAAGAAATGAAATTCAATCAAACTAAAATACAAAAAAGAATAGTATCTAAAAATTCAAAATAGAACACATTGAACGAAGAAATTATAAACAAATTAAATTAAGAATTAATGCAATTAATGCAAGCCAAAGTAAAATACAAGAGGAAATAGAATCCAATCAAAATATACTACAGGATCAAATTGAATCAAGCCAAAATGCATTAAAAGAAGAAATTAGAAGCAAGTTAAAAGAAGAAACGGAAGCCAATCTAGCTAAATTGCAAAATGTAATTAAGTCTGGTAAAAATGCATTAAAAGAGGAAATTACAAACAGACTAAAAGAAGAAATGTTTTCGATTAATACAAATCAAAATAAGTTACAGGAAAAAATTGAACTAAGTCAAAATAAACCAGCAAAAGGAATAGAAGGCGTTACGAATGACATGCCAACAAAATATGAGGAAGTAACTAAGATGTGTGACGAACTGCACCAAATGTTTATTCTACTTACCGTAAATAAAGAAATCAGCATGCCTAAGAAGGAGGTGGTTTCTACTCCTCATGAACAGCCAACAAAAGTGAATGTGCGGCAAGTTGAACATTTTCCTGTTATGGAAAATGGCATGTCAAGTACCAGAAGATACGTTAAAGCACCCACGTGTGATGGGAAGACCTATTGGACTAATTATTATAAACAATTCGTGGCAACCGCAACATCTAATGGATGGACATTGTAGACAAGGCGACTGCCTTAATAGTGTGCGCTACGTGGGGCGGCTTTAGACATTCTACAAACAATACCAGACGATCTACAGAATAACTACGATTATCTTGTTTCACAACTAGAAATTCGATATGGAGATAAACATCTGCAAGAAATATTATGCAGAAGCTTGGAGAGAACCCCCAGGAATTTGAAGCTGAAATTGCGCGGCTACTAAAATTAGAATACCCAACGGCTTCAGAGAGTTTTATTGAAAAATTTGGGGTGCAAACATTTGTCGATGATCTCAGGCATTCTGAAACACAGATTAGCACGTCTACGTGTCCTTGCTAGGGCATTGGCTCATGCACTAGAATTTAAAGCAACCAAATAAGCGTTGAAGGGCCATGATCGCGTGAAAGTCATTTAGGAGGATAAAACCAATGCTGAGACTTTAGAAGAAACAGTGCTAAGACTAATCAGAGCCCAAAGACCAACAGGACGTAAACTGAGATGATGGAAGTGTGGTAAATGTGGACATATACAGATGAAATGTCAAGAGGCTAAGGCCAGTTCCGCCGATAACACAAAGCACAAGAAAAACTAGAAAGAATCGATGTGAAGGGATGAATTTCGATCTCTGCTATCCATGTCCCGGAAGTCACCATCCAAGTGGCAACGTTAAAACATAGACCAGATAGTCTTTACATTAATGAAACAATTGCAGGGAAGAATTGCAAAATGCTGCTGGACTCAGGAGCAACAAAGACAATAGTAAAATCGAACATTGTTGGGAATGGAAGATTATTGATGTCACAGCTGCGATTACGTACAGCTACCGGAAAGCGCACAACAGTTCACGGTGAAATTATTATGGACGTTGAAATCGGCTGTAGGAAGCTAACGCATCACGTGCTTGTAGCTGATATCGAGGAACCTGTTATATTGGGTATAGATATAATGTCTGAGTTTGGTTTCGCCTTAGACTTGAAGTACCTCATCCAACGGGTTGATAATGAAGAGATACCCGTGAATCAACGGTATCACCATGTAATAAAAATAATCCTAGCAGAAGAAGTGACATTACCGCCAATCAGTCAAACCATAGTTGTGGCTCAACCGGATGGAGACTTCCGGGTAGGATCTGAAGGAATTTTAGAAACCAGCAACATAAGTATTGGTAGTGGAATTTTGGCTGGAAGAGTGTTGACCGAAGCCAAGGAAATAACGCCTGTTTGCTTAGTGAATGTCAATACCTTCCAAATAATTCTAAAGAAGGGCAATGAATTAGGATAATGCTCACCTATCTCATCTGTGGTACGTTGCACAAAAGTCAGTGAGAAGGTTTTCCTCGTAAAGAATTTATCTAAATTTCATGCCCCACTTGAATCCTTGGATAACGCGTTTTCCCCTGAGAAAAACGCCAAAGCAAGTCAGTTAATCCAACGATATGCCGATATATTTGTCACGGACGACTTTTTCAAAGGAAGAACAAATGTTATGACACACAAAATAAATACCAATGATGCCCAACCAATACGTCAACGACCAAGGAGGCTGCCTCTATCCAAACGAGAGGAAGCCGAACAGATCATCAAGGACATGGCCCGTAAAGAGATAATAGAGCCTTTCAGCAGTCCTTGGGCATCGCCAGTTGTACTGCTTAAGAAGACGGATGATAGTACCAGATGTTGTGTGGATTACCGACGTTTAAATATTGTGACCGAAAAGGTTAACTATCCTCTGCTCAAAATTGATGAAACTTTAGACAAACTTTCCGGCTCCAAATGGTTTTCGACTCTAGACATGAAAAGTGGTTATTGCCAAGTCGGTATGGAAGCTGAACATCGGGAAAAGACAGCACTCTCTGTTGGATCTGGTCTCTGGCAGTTCACTGCGATGCCTTTTGGCTTGTGCAATGCACCAGCGATATTTAAAAGGCTAATGAAATTTGTCCTGAGAGGGTTGTCTTGGAAAACATGTCTAGTATACTTCGACGATGTCATAGTAATTGGAAAGACCTTCGACAAACACCTGAAAAATCTCGAAGAGGTGTTTCAAAAACTACGAAGTGCACATCTACAACTGAGTCCGAAAAAGTGCAACTTGTTTCAAAACAAAGTGAAATATTTAGTTCATGTAGTCTTGGGAAAATGTGTGTCAGCAGAACCAGAGAAAACTAGGTCCGTGCAGGAGTGACCACAACCGAAAGACAAACATAAATTAAGAAGTTTTTTGGGATTATGCACTTACTATCGGCGATTTGTACGTGGATTTGCAGACATCGCAAAACCACTTACAAAGCTTACTAAAGAAGACCAGCCATATTTATGGAACAATAGCTGCCAAGAGTCATTTGAAACACTTAAACAAACCGTGATAACAGCACCTATTCTAAGTTCCCTAGAATAGAGGCAAAATTTGTCCTAGATACCGATGATAGTCACGTCAGCAAGTTCAAGACGGAGAGGAATGAGTAATTGGGCATTTTAGGAAAGTTTTCTCCAAACCTGAGAGGAACTACTGCGTTACGCGCAAGAAATCACTAGCGATGTTAAAGACCGTTGAACTATTTTACTAATATCTTTATCGACGAAATTTCATATTGAGAACTGATCACGTAGCACTGAAATGGCTACTGCAGTTTAAGAATCCAGAAGACCAAATAGCGAGATTGATGGAACGGCTACAAGAGTATGACTTTGAAGTTGAACATCTCGGCGCAAAAATTCATAGAAATGCTGACGCTTTATCAAGACGGCCTTACATAGAACATTGCAAGCCTTGTACTCTGTTGGAGTCCAAAGTTGAAGATCTTCTTGTCAACCGTACTACTGTAAATAACGACGACTGGAACCCAGATTATATCAAACAAGATCTAGAAAACTACCCAAACCTGAAGGTGCAATTAAAATGGAAGAATGAATGTCGTAAACCAGGTAGGGACGAATTGGCCTCATTTTAACCCATTGTTAGAGCATATTGTTCCCAATGGGACTGCTTGCAAGTTCAGGACGGTCTTTTGAAAAGAGCCCTCGAAAGTGATGGTGGAAGTAACGCAGTTGATGTTTCCGAAGAACAGAGTAACAGGAGGGCATATGGGAGTAAAGGAAACTCTGGAAAAGGCCCGTGAAAGATTTTGTTGAATGAACTGCAAGGATAATGTTAAGGATTGGTGTCGAAAATGTGTAATATGAGCATCTGGGAATGCTACATTATGGAGGCGAAAGCAAGGACGCGGCAATATAATGTGGGTATTCCATTCGAAAAAGTCGCCATTGATATAGCTGGTCCGTTTCCAGAAACCGAAGCAGGTGACAAATACGTTCTGGTTGCAATGGACTATTTTAGTAAATTGACCGACGCATACGCTTTACCTGATCAAGAGACAGTTCCTTGGCAAAAGAATTGTTTAGCTGTTTTGGGATTCCTTTGCAATTTCACTTAGACCAAGGAAAAATTTTTAGTCAACTTTGTCTCAAAGTCTCTGATAACTGTTGAAAATACGCAAAACCAGAACAATTGCTCTTCACCCACAGTCAGATGGAATGGTAGAACACATGAATCGAACAATGGGAAAATATTTGTCGAAAGTTGTCTCGATCACCAAAGAGATTGGGAGCAGTACTTGCATCTGTTTCTGATGGCATATCGATCAGCCGTACACGAAACGACAGGAGGGACCCCAGCTAGAGTGTTGTTTGGGCGTGAAATAAGACTGACGTGTGATTTGGAATTTGGTAGTAAGCCTGGAGAGGAGGAGGTCTCTGGAAATTCGTATGCTGAAAGCCTAGGAAAGCCTAGGAAAGAAACTAAAATCTATTCATGAGAGAGTTCGTGACAACATCCAGATCGCCAGCGATTGAATGAAAGTCCAGTATGATGTAAGTTCCAAAACGGGAGGATTTCAACCCAATGATCTAGTTTGATTGTACCAACCTCAGCGACGACGAAGTCTATCTACCAAATTGCAAGGATCTTGGGAAGGGCCGTATAAAGTGGTAAAAAGGATCAAAGATTTAATCTACCGCATTATGAGATTGTCCAGAGGAAAGCCCAAAGTGGTTCACATGAATCGGTTATCCCCATACGATGGGAAGAACGCAGAACGAGGACAGCAAAAATGTGTGCAAAGGGCGAACCATCTCGAAGTGGAAGAACTAGGAGTCGAAAACAGGGAACAATCATTCACTGACTTTATAACAACCTATTCGGGACGCCACAAAGGTAAATTTGAGGTTACCACTGAGGAGTACAGAGATCTGTTTGATGTACTAGAGGATTACCCCTTGGCCCATTGTATCGGTAAGGACGTCTAAATGTCCCGTGGAATCGCAGTTGAGTTTAAAAAGATGTGTGGTGGTGTAGAAGAAATATTGCAACAAAAGCCAGAAATTGGAAAGGCATGTCACCTACTACGCCGTTCCCGCTAAGGTATGCGAAGTATTTACTACCTTGTGACGAAAGCATTATCTCATCAAAAGCCACGTTATGAAGACTTCTCGAAGGCGTTATGGGATTTAAAGAAACATATTTGTGCCGGAGCCAGTAGTAAATTAACGGTACCAAAGCTCGGCTATGGCTTAGACCAGCTTAATTGGCGCGTGATACTTAACATGTTGGAGGTAGTGTTTCGTGGCACTGGTATCAAGATCCTGGTTTGCAGTTGGAACCCAAATGGATTTCCACCAGCGAAAAAATTTGTGGACTGCCATTTCTTCAACAAATGGGGTTGCAAGTATGGATCGCAGGGCAGCTTCCGACATTCGCCAACGAAAATAGAATTACCGCAAGTGCTAAGTCCAAGATCACTGTTAGGGGACGTAACAGTCTTAAGCAGGGAGCAGTGTAACAAAAACCAGAAACACTAAATGGAAGGTTCTAGAATCATCTAAAATGTTTTCTTTGTAATAAAATAGGTGATGTAATGGCAATGACTCATTGCGGTAACCGATACCTATCAGTTAGTTAGGTCAGCATTGAGTCATAACATTATAAATTATTACATCATTATAGGAGTAATATTCTAGAATATTCTATTCCTATTGTTTCTAGAATTTATCTTTCCTATATAAGCAACGAATTGGGTTCTCTTAGTTATAGTTTTTATTAGAATCTTGCACTGTTCGTTACTGATATAAATATAAATATACATAAATAGATATAAATGTTTGTTGTTAGTGGATTGTAAAATAAATAATTAAATATTTAAATAAATTATTGTACATAGTTACTTGTAGTTTTAGTTAAAATAAATAAACATCGTAAAACAATTAACTAGTTTTGTTACAATAGATATACAGTGTAACATTTTGCATAGTCCTTTAAGATATAATTCACATTACTAATATTGGAATTACAATTATGAGTGCAATAATTTTAGAAATTGCGAATTGTGTCCTTGATCGACCTATAAGTCAAATGTTCAGAATAAAATTCCGCATTGAATAATTGTTTTGTGTTATTCAATTCATTCATATAAATGCGCCTAAGCTTTGAATTAAACTTGACTATGGTATAACTATACCGTTATTCAAAGATTTTGAAGGTATAAAAATATTCTAGCTAGTTTACACTTATGTATATATGTAAACACTTAATTTCCTTGTTTTTTAAACAACTAATCTAATTTGTTGGAAATCAGTTTATTCATGTAGAGCTCTAGTTTATATTAAATTACTTTTTATGCAGCGAGTTACGGTGAGAAATTTACAAACTACAATTTAGTAACTTGTAAATGTCTTAAGATCAATATTTAAATGGAGACTTCGTCTTACAGATAGTATATAAGATTTCATATTTTCTATTAGTACTATTTTGTGAAATAATGTAAATTATGCTTACAACACTTTACTCATCTCGATCTATTCCATAGTATTCTTATTTTAAGTTTAGAAGGACGTCATAGTAAGTGATTTATGTTAAGAACTTAGGAAGTTAGATTAATAAGCCTTGTTGTGGAAGTTCTAGTTACATTTTCGCGTAAAATATTGTCGTACTTTGCTTAGGGGTTAACAATTTTTTACTAGTTTATTTTGTATGAAAGGTTATTTTACATTGAAATTTCTTTATTTGGATATCCATTTTACGCAATTATACAAAAATCGTGTTAATTAAATGTATCAAAAATACTGCTCATTGTTAACAACTACGTACGAGGGGTGTCCCAAAACCATCCGACCTCCCTTCATATTTCCCCACTGGTGTTATTCTGCGTCACCGGGCTAGTGGCATCCTTCGAACTAGTTCCCATTTGATTGAAGAATATGCTTCCAACGACCTTTTCACTTTTGGAAGCAGTTCTGGAACTCGTTTTTAGGTATAGCCTTTAGAGCGTTCATCATATTAGTTTTGAGTTTTTTTTGTCGTCGAATTGATGTCTTGCGGCATTTTTAATCTTGGCAACAGTCAGAAGTCGAATGGAGCTACATTAGGACTGGACGGGGGCTGATGGAGCTGTACGACTTTGTGCTTTGTAAAATATTGCTGCACAAGATTCGATACATCTGCTGGCGCGTTATCGTGATGCAGAAGTCAGATACTTCTTGAACAAAGTTTACGCCGTTTTCTCTGAATTACCTCACGCAACCTTTTCATAACTGCAACATAATATTCCTTGTTGATCGTCTAACCTCTAGGAACATATTCGTAGTGTACAACACCCTCATAATAAAAAAAAGCAATTAGCAACTACTTGATATTGCTCCGACTTTGGTGTGCTTTTTTCGATCCTTGTTCATACAACAGCTTCCACTGCGAAGACTGCCGTTTTGTTTCGAGATCATAACCGTGAACCCACGATTCGTCACCAATTAAAATCTTTTTAAGCAAATTGATGTAAATTCGTTGCTCCGATTATTAGTCATTTTCTACAATAGCAAAATGTGACGAACTTAACCAACACCTTGTAAACAAACGCACGCTGCACATGAACTAAGGCGTTCAGACGAACGCTGCAGCATCGAGGGAGTTCGTAAAGCGTTGCCGTTGATACTCGTACCCGGCAGAGGCGTTGCAATTATCAGACGCAAAGATATGATAGAAGGTCGGATAGTATTGGGATAGTCCTCGTATAACTAAACAACATAACTAATAAAAGGATTTGTATTAATTCAGTGGTTGTCATTTCCAAGCTCTCTAGTTGAAGTAACTCAGTGTTGTAATTTGCTAGATCTACTTTTTTAGTATTTAAGTTGTTCTGTTTTTATGGCTAACGTTTCGGGATTAGAATATTCCTTCGTGTTCATGGCTACAACTTATTGGACATTTCGTAGAGTCTACTAGAATTTAACCCAGGCAACGAGGGCGATACTTAGCATGCCATGAATCACAGTAATGCGAGTTTTCCTTGATCCGAAGAGAACGTATGGTCCTAAATTTTTTTCAGTGCAAAAATTATCAACCTTGACCGAATTTGATCCAGCGTCCTCTAGGGACAGAAGCAAGCATGCTAATAATTGAAACATTGACACAGGAAGATTAAATTCCTTAGCAACTTCAAAGTATCCTTGCTTTACGTATAATAATTATTTATATAAATTTTCACCCTTCCACGATATGCCGATCAATTTTCTAAAGATCTACGCGTTGTCGGTAATCAACTGGATGGTGCATATATTGTGACTACCATGGTAAAACGTTTGGAAACGAGATTGATCAAAAGTGTAGATAATAACTTGTACTATTTGAGAAAAGTAAGTGAGAAGTCCTTGAGTAAAAGATATTGATATAAATTACAAAAAACTAAAAATAGTGCAAGAATTTTAAATTATAATACAATGTGTTAAATTTAGAAGTGTAAAAGCTTCAAAGTAAATAGCTTCTAAGGTAACCATACTATCTTTAACACTTGCAAGGTAATAGTATATTATAATTCAAGGTTGATAAGTCCACCATTACTATCCAAGAAGTTTTCCTTTTTTTATACATTTTGTCATTGTAATAGGTAATTTCTATTGCATTAAATACTTAATTTTAATTAATAGATTTCAATTTTTATCATTTAGTGAAGGGTATTCTTAAAAATAATAGAAAATATACGTATAAGGAAAAGGTTAAGGTATAAGTTACGACCAACACATATGGTCTATAATATAAAGGATATTTTATTAGAAAAATTGACAAGGTGGTTAAACTCTGCATACAGATAATGAACTAACGAGATATTTAACAACTGTGTAGATGCTTATTCAAGTAAAGATGGCCTATTATCAAAACTGGAGCAATTAAACAAAAACTCGCCTTGCAAAATATACAGTAGTATTTTAAGAAGCATTATGTTAACGCCAGGTACACCTTGGTATATTGTGACGTGTTAAGCAACCAGGAAAATTCATTGCAGTTTTTTATTAATTACGTGAACTGATAATAAATTTTCTAATTACAGGTTCCGGATGTTAACAGGTTAAATGTCAGTAAAGTCGAGTACGCGAATACAAGCGAACTAATTTAATAATAATAATAATAGTGTTTATTTTCTAATTATTTTATACATTGCAGTACAATCTATAAATATATCTATTTATAATAAAGAATAGAAAACCACAAGGTTCTAGTTCAGCTAGAAGCTGATCTTCCACTAGGCCTTGATTTAGTTAAAGAATATAAATTAATATTGAATTAGTTGTGAAAAA
>JAHWXV010381235.1:0-18213 GCA_024586415.1 Phrixothrix hirtus | reverse complement strand
AAATTATTTTTGCTTTAAATGAGCTCAAAATTTAATTATAAAACTCTTGTACATGTATAAAGGAAATTATGAATGGATGAATTATTTATGCTTTTAAATTTATTTTAGAGTTTACAATTTCGGTGTATAGGAAAGTCTTACGTCAATAAATTCAAATTAAATTTCAAATGTGTAAGAGAAAGTCGTGTGTTGTCTCACACCAGATTTTTTTTCACTATCGTTATTTTAGCAGTAATATACAAGCATGAAGTATGTTAAACACTGAAGATTTGGGTGCCAACTGCTGAATATTTTTTCAATTTTGTTCACCATAGCGAAACTGACAGAAATATGGGACATCAATTTTTATAATTTTTTTTTGATTTTAATAAATAATTTGCTGGATAGGTAATGAAAGATTATTTCTTTAAATATTCTTTCTATAATTACAAAATTTTGTTTATTAAGATTTAACATTTATAACCAAAATATGCATAAGCATCTGGACGTTTTAAAAAGGAATTGTACTGAAGTTGTCAGTTTATCATTTAACCCATTATGACCTAGTGTTACTTATAGGTAACGCTTGTTGAATACTTTTTAATCTCCGTCCATATGGTAATTCTCGCATAGGCAGCACCGCTAGTATAATCTTTAGATGTCCATTTATAGTTAGGTTTAGTTACATTTAGTATTTCTAAGTAACAGTAACAGTGATTTTTATGCTACAATGAACAATTGCGAGGAACCCTACGTTCACTTTGAGTAAGTATCATATTTTTGTTCGATTTAGGATATATTTCTTGATTTATATTAAAAGTTGTGTAAAAATGTTCATATTTAATAACAATTAAGATGTTTTTGAAATTGGTCTTTAGAAGGTTTTGTTAGAGGGTTATATGTTTTAATGTTACTTATATGTAACACTAGGCTCTTGCATTACTGCAAATTCTAATTTAATAAATAACAATATGTCTTCCTTTCAGAGCTGGGCTAACATTGCAGGAGGCACTTAAAATTGCCAATATAGATTACGTAGATGAAATATTCATCGAACCTCCAAAGCCACATATTCTGACAGACGAAGACTCTGCAGAAGAGGATGAAGGGGGTAATTTACACAACCTTACCGGCTGACAACTACAGGCAAAAGTTGAAGTGAAACTTTTAAATTCAGATCAAATATGTTCGGCTACTAGCAAAGATAATTCGGAAAAAGTCAATTTTGAAAAAACTTTACCAAGAAAAATTAATCTCGCTGAAAATATTACTTGGTCTGAAGATAGTGATATCGAAGCATCTAATAGTAGAAGATTTCCGGAATCCACTTATGAAAAGTTCATTGGAAAGTCACCGGTTGAAATATTTGAATTGTTTATTACTGAAGAGATAATTGATTTGCTTCTTTCTTAAAGCAAAAAATAAGCAATGTTTAAAAATTGTCCGGATCCAAATATAACCAAAGAGGAAATAAAATCCTTTATTGCTGTTCTAATATTGAGCGGCTATGATCATAAATCAAGTAAGCGCACTTTTGGAATAATGGCCTTGATTTAAAAAATATAATGGTTAGCGAGGCAATAAGAAGGGACAGGTTCATTCAAATAATGCAATTCATCCATTGTGCTGATAACGCCACTTTAGACCTAAATGATAAGATGTATAAGCTATGACCTCTTATGAACACTCTCAAGGCTAATTTTTTAAATACTTTGTACCTCAAGAGTGCTTAAACTTCGACGAGTCAATGATAAAATACTTTGGCCGCCATAGTTGCAAACAGTTCATAAGAGGGAAGCCTATACGTTTCGGCTACAAAATGTGGTGTCTAAATAGCAAAGATGGCTACCTTGTTAATTTTGACCTGTATCAAGGAAAAAATCCAAATAGAACAGAAGATTATGAAATTCTTTTTGGAAAGTGTACTGCCTCATTTGTATCAATGTTAGCAGAATTGCCACATCCTGAATACCCATACAAATTCTATGTAGATAATTTATTTATTAGTATGAATTTATTAAATATTTTATGCATTAGAGGATACAGAGAAACAGGAACTTTCAGAGAAAATCGCATTCGAAAATCATGTCTGATTCCAAAAAAACAAGCATTGTAAAAACAAGAACGAGCCAATAATTGTGGTAAAGCGGGCTGACAACAACATCGTAAGTGCAGGTTCAAACTGTCATGGAGTAAATCCTATTGGACATGTGAAGCGATACTGTCAGAAACAGAAAATGCTTATAACAATACCTCATCCATTTATTATAGAACAATATAACAAATATGTGGGAGGACCTGACTTACTGGACAAAGAAATATCATTATATCGCAAAGGCATTCGATCAAAGAAATGGTAGTGGAGTATTTTCACTTGGCTTTTAGACGCAGCAATCTACAATTCATGAGTTATTTACAAAAAAATTATCAAATTTCTCAATTAGATTTTCGCAGGGCTCTTGCTCAGACTTATCTGACAAGTTATAAAAATGCGCCAAAAAGAGTAGGGAGGCCTTCAACACCCAGGTTTAGTCTCTTTTTAAATAGAATATCAGACAAACTAAGATACAATGGTATGGATCAACTTCTTATGTCTGTTCCTGATAAAAAACGTCGACGTTGTGCAGGCAAGGGTTGTTCTACCAGCACTAGAACTATGTGCAGGAAATGTAATTTAGGTCTTTGTATTGAATGCAATATAATTTTTCATACAAAAACCATATAAAAATTAATGGAATATATTTTTATTAAAACATAGTATCTCAAAGGCCTAGTGTTACATATATGTAACATGTATTTTCTCAATTCTTAATAATTTTTTTTTTCTCAAAATGTGTTTTTATTCTTGTTTTTACTCTATTGCAACAGTTAACAGTACTTTTAGATAAAAAAATTTTAAAAAATAAAATCAGGCCATAGTGGGTTAAGGTTGAAAAAAACCATTATTGATGTTAAACATTTGTAAATATAATCTCGTGTGTTATTTTCCTAAAATGTTACTTTAAGACTACCTCAAAAACCAATAAAAATAAATCTTAATTTCTTTAAAATTTGGCGAAGCATAGATTTTGCATAATAAATGAGAATGGCCCACATGCGGATCAAAGTATCCACATAGGCCGATGTAACACGTTACTTCTTTCTGTATATGCGCACAGCTAAAAATTGACATACAAAGCAGGCCAAGTTCGTTACCAAAAGTGTACATCAAGTACATTAAGTGAGCTTTTTTGATACCAGTATGTATAACAAAGGTAACTGATAACTTACTTTTTGTTATTAATTGGTCTAATTTGCTTTTATCATGCTCTTAACTCCGTCGGGCTAGAGCGATGAGCTTACTCAATCTACCTCAGGCCTCCACATCAGCTTGGGTTTGAACCAGATAATATTGTATTTGTTTATTAGTTTATAGTAATAAACGTAATTAAATATAAATGAGTTGTTTAATTGAAAAATCTATTGCTTCTTAACTTCTTTAATTCTTCCATAAATAAAAATGTACGAGGGCTATCCAAAAAATCGATTGTTTTTGTCTATAACCACTTTGAGCGTGCGCAGCGTGCCCATCTTGGTGTCGGCACATTCCTTGGCTCAGTAAGCATCCAGCCGTGTTAGCGCGAGGTTTGTGTTGTTCGCCGTTATTTCACAATAACAGTTTGAAATGTGTGCCGCAATAGAAAATCCCACGAGTTATGAGGTGTGATCTGTAATAAGGTTTTTGTTAGTGAAAAAATGTAAACCTATTGAAATTTATCGACAACTGTGTGAGGTGTATGGGAACGTTATCACTGAAGGTGGCCAAACTAATGTACACGAGGAAGAACGAAGTGGACGACCAAGCAGTGTGACTGATGAAATTGAAGCAAAAGTAGATGAAAAGGTTAGGGAAAACCGCCAATTCACAATAACAGAGCAATCGCCCAGTTTTCCATAAAATTCATGCAGTTTGTTGCATGAAATTGTTTCTCAGAAATTGGGATACCACAAATTTTGTGCAAGATGGGTCCCAAAACTCCTGACAGAAAATCATAAGAATCAGCGTATGGCAGCCTCATTAACATTTCTGGACTCTTACAACAAAGATGGCGACTCATTACTGAATCGAATCGTAACGGGATATGAGACGTGAGTCAAACATGTGAACTGCGAGACCAAATTGCAGCCTATGAAGTGGGGGTACATAAATTCCCCAAAAAAGCCGAGAAAATGCATGCAAATCTTGTCTGCAAGGAAAATTATGGCAACCGTTTCTTGGGACAGGAAAGGCGTGCTTCTTATTGATTTCCTTGAAAGTGGAACAACAATAAACTCTGAGAGGTATCGCCAAACTTTGTAAAATTTAAGAAGAGCAATTCAGAACAAGCGTAGAATAAAGTTGAGTTCAAAAACTTTGGTTTTTCACGATAACGCCCGACCACGCACGGCAAATTGTACCGGACAACTCCTTGAAGATTTTTATTGGGAGGTTTTTCCTCATCCACCATACAGCCCGGACTTTGCACCCAGCGACTTCCACCTCTTCCTAAAGATGAAGTCATGGCTCGCAACGCAGCGCTTTGATGACGATGAGGAACTGAGGGAGGACCTGACTAATTGGTTGAAGTCTTAGGCAACAGAATTTTATGACAATGAAATTTCAAAGCTTATTTACCGCTATGATAAATGCCTAAATTTGTATGGTGACTACGTTGAAAAGTAGTATTTCGGTGCCACTTTCAAATGTATATAATACATTTTTTTTACAACAAAACGTAATCGACTTTCTGGATAGCTCTCGTATATGAATAAATACCGTGTATATAAGCTTTGCTCATGTCATAAATTTATAATATGCTCTATTTTGATTCTATTTAGTTAGTTTTTAACAGTGTCTCAAAATGCAAATGTGTATTTTTCTCATCTTTCACTGGTCTTTGTTTTGTTAAGGGTAATCTAAATGTTTTGATTGCTGAGATATTTTGACTTTCTAAAACAAATTAAAATTGTAGCCATGCTCAAAATAAAGTACAAGTTGTAAAATGTGGGTACATCAAAATTTTATTAAGGCACTCAATGTAAAGTTCAATGAACCTGTGGCCTATTAATAATATTCAAACCTCAAAACACCACAATTGATCATAGTTAATTGTGGCGAGTCAACTTGTAACAAAACAGCAACTTCTGAATGTCAATTTATTAATTCAAAATCCAATAAAGCAAAATGTTACATCTAAACTCAAAAACAGTTTAATAAAATAAGTATGATTATTTTTTCCTGTTTTCTTCTACAAACTGTAAAATAAGTTATTTTCTCTTATATCTCCAAAATTAAAAATTCAGCAATAAATTGGTTACTATTCTGCAACAAAATTATTTATATTTAAGTAGTATCAATAAAATGCTGACACTGACAGTTAGCTCATTGAATCGTCTACCAAAATTATTGCGCATTTTGTGTTCTCATGTGGATCAAAGATCAGTAACAATTGATTTATTTAATAATCTAGTTACAGTTGAGTTAAATATAAATATTAATGTAGATAAGATATATAAACACATAATTTGTCTTGCTTTCTGTAAACAAACAAACGTTAATCATTCTTGCAACGATGTTAGTACTTTTCACAGTATGATTCATATTATTACATAAATTCAGAGATTTCTTTCAAGACTGAGTTAATAAAACCTGGATTTAGAATTCTGTCTGCCCCTAAAATTTCCCCGGACCCATGAATTTTACTAGAAATGTAATATTAATGTAAAATTATCCAATATATTACATAAAAAATTTAATTTAAATATTCCCACTTGTACTACATTACTTTGAATTATGTTTACTTGTTAAATATGTACAGTACAGTAAGAGACGACAGAAGTGAATGTCCTCTTTTTTAACATGGAAAGCAATGACTTTTGAGTATTTTTGAACGTGCAAAGTAGAACAAAGTATACTTGATACTCCACAATGCATGATTAAATATTAAATTGCAATATTGTCTGACTGAATTTATAAGGGAATACTCGAAAAAGCAAGTATACATCGTAATCTATGGTTAGTATTAAATAAGTTGTCGTAAAAACTACATATGTAAAATAACAGGGATGTGTAATGTGTCAATTAAATAAATATTTGAAAAAGCTAGGAGTGGGAAATGAATGCAGATATTGTTGAAAGCTTTAAAGGAAGATGGAAATTGTTCTATGAAATTGCCAAATTGATAAAAAGAAGCCATAGTGTGCTGTTTAAAAAATTGTAAATAAACACATGAAACTAGTAGTATCAGCAATCAACCTCGCCCAGTCCTCTTAAATGATTAAGAGAATAGTTTACAAGGAGAGAAATCTTTGTAAGCACAAATAGAATAAGAAGGACTTTAAATTCACAAGATTTACATGACGGGTACCTCAAAGGATCCTGATTAGTACCTGCAGTTTGGTAAAGATTACTGTAACTTTTACAGATGAAAGTATTTACAGCCAAAGGCGCAAAATCTGATACAAAGTGAATTGAGAGTTCCAATGACAATCTTATATGTACTCTCAAACATACTAGAGGCTCAGTAATAGTCTGAGGAAGTATGGCAACAGAATTTGACCGTTAGTGTAACTAAATTAGAATTACTAGATTCATGGATGCTTCAAACGAACAACAATCCAAAATATACAGTAACAATAGTCAAAAGATTATTGTTATACAGGACGCCTAAGCAACTCTCTTTGTAATGAAAATTCCCAGACTTGAACCCTATTGAACACATATGGGAGATAATAAACTCAAAGATTCGCTCAGTAAAAGTGTATTGAAAGCTGCCCTAAGGGTACCCTTACAGTGGTGGCTGATTCTGATTCCGACCAGTTCTTGATGCTATCTGTGGACCAGGAGCATTAATGGAGTTGAGTTGGGATGATGCTGCTGCCTTACTTATCACATCAGAAAATAGTTTACTTAAACCCAAAAAAAAGAGAAGTGCCTTTCATTACATCAACCTAGTTTTAAGTCTTTTATCCAAAATCAGAGGTTATAAAAGCACTTTCCAATTAAACTTCCCATATCCATCTTGTAACTAAATACAAAAATTAACATTTATGTAATCAAAAATAGTTACCATACTGGGTGTTGAAAGAAAATATTTAAATATTTAAGGGACATATAGTACGACCGAAAATAAATAAAAAAGCCTTTATGAACATGGGTCTGCAAATCAACCATTTTCGAGATGAGCGATTTTTGTTTTTAAAAATCAAAAAAAGCCACAACTTTTATTATCAGTTTAGTACTATGCATACATGTTATGCCACAACGTTTAGCGGGCCCTGCATACCTAACTTTCTGGTAAACACTTTGCCTGAACTTTTAGAAGATATTCCTCTAAATCAAAGATTGGATGTTTGGGGCAAATGGGGCACCTTCGCATTTTACACTTGCTGTTAGAGAGAGAACATTTCATAGGAGATGGATAGGCTGAGGGAGTCCCATTCCATGGCCTGCTAGATCTCTCAATTTACTTCTATTAAACTTTTGTATTTGGGATTACTTAAAAAGTTTAATGAACACAACACCTGTAAATAATCTTGCCAAGTTACAACAGTGAATTAAACAATGTTGTCAAACAATTCGAGCACCACTGGGCTTTTTAGAAAGGGTGTGGAGTTTGTTCATGAGAAGATGTGCGAAATAAAAGGAGAAAATATTGAACATCTTATGTGATAATCGCGTTCTGCAACTAAAAACTACAAAAAATTTACAAAAACAAAAATCGTTCATTACAAACTTTTTTACTTGCTTTTGGTCGTATTATATGCCACTTAAATATTTAAATTTTTTTTTAACATCCTGCATATTGTATATGCAAACCTGTGTTTTCCTAATTCACAATTATTAAATATTGTTTTACTGTTTAAGATCTATACTCATTTTGACTTTCACTGTATAATGTAATACAAGGGTAAACAGTTTAAAAGGTATTAAAATTCCCAGTCCTTAGTTGAAGATTTTTCATAGTGGCACATTATCGAAGTTGTTCATAATGGAAAATTTATTTAGTCCTGTGAAATTCTGTGAACTCAAAATTAGACTGTCACAAAATAGTAAATTACATTCATACTATTTTTTTTATTCTTAATTAAACTAAAACTACAATATTATAAAATTGTTTTGCTTCAAATTGACAAAATTCTCTAATATTAAATTTAATTATTCTAATTAATTATTTGATTTATAAAATTATAAAATGTGATGCTATATGCAAAATTTTCTTCTGAATTAATTTGTCAAATAAAATATGGCACTTTGTTATATAAAAGTTAAAACTGATTTGCACAAGTGCCACATCTCCCATCACAATTTTTTTTTAAATTTGTAGAATTGTACCTTAGGGTATCATATACATATCCTCCAAATTTCAAATCATTATCTTTAAAAAGAAGTTCAATTTTTGAGCTGAACATATATCTTGGGACACCCTGTATATTAATAATGGTTGCAAAACGTTTTTGACTTTATATTACTTCTTATAACACGAACGCTATCATGTTGTTAGATTTTATCTAACATTTGGGCTTGACGAAATAATTTCATTCTTATGAATTTGCATTTCTTTATATTGATTGAATTATGTTGTACAGAAGTATCAACGCATCAGAATAACTAAAAAACTTTTAAATAAAATTAAACAGTTTTGAATTTGATAAAATTTAGTAACTTGTATAGATATATTTCGTATATAAAATTACCTATGTAATGAAGAGCAAAATATTTAAAAATAACGGAATAATGTAAATATGTACATGCAAAAACAATTTATAGTGTACTGGATGCTCACACTTATGCAGAAAAGTGAGGATATAATAACTTACTAAGCACAGAAAATGATATATCATAATGAAACAATAAAGTATGCTATAAAATTGTACATGACAAAACAAAAAAACCACAAATGGGAACACTGTCTGTCCTATTAAATTATATCTAATATAGTTTAAAATATAAAAGTATTGGCAATATAAATTGTAATTTTTAATGAACAAGCTTTAAAAAAGGCACTGTTAAGACAATATACCTGAATGACTTTTTATGGCACCTCTGCAAATAAAATTCACAAAATATTAGATAAAATCTAACAACAATAATCACAGATTAAGATGAAAATGTTCAGTTAATATATTATAACAGTAAACCTTCCTGACATGTCCAATAAGAATTTCATTAAAATCAAATGACCAAAAGTGCCACTCTATTTTTGCGATTTTTAGGTTTTCTTGCGATTATCTCGAAACAGCTCTAACAATGTTTTTAAATTTTTACGTGAACTAATCAGTTTTCTGAGAAAATTTGTTGAAGCAAGTTATTGAGGAAAATTTCCTGGATTAAACAGTGTTGCGTGTATCCAGTTAATTGGATGGGTGACCATTGCCATTATTGTTCCCAAAATATAAATTAATGTTTTACTGATATTTGTGCATTAGTTACAGATCTGTTTACGCTTTATTTATATTAATAAATTATTTTTGCTCTACATTAACTTAAAATTTAATTATAAGTCTTAGTACATGTATACTGGGTGTCCAGAACATATAAAGCATTATTTAACACACATGTACCCAAGCACTTTGTGAAAATAAATCTACAGACATTTTTAATCTAATGTAAAAATTTTTTTGTAAATTTTCGTGTAAAATCCATCATGGATACAGGTAATATCCTTTACCATGAAACATAAATATGACTTCATTTTTGTTGAAAAAATATGTCACCTTTACTATTAGAGTACTTTTTCGAGTCAAAGTTGTCAGCTATTTTAATAAAAAGTAGTCAAACGTATTTCTTATTAATTATAAGTATTTACGCATTAATTATTATAAACTTAAATATAACCCAAAGACTCAAAACCTAGTTTTCCAAAATTTTTATTCTGTATATTAAACCTACATATGTTTCGGTCACTAAATTATATGACCATCATCAGGGTGTATACTTTAAACATGTAACATGAACAAGTAGAATTTAAAATATCTAAAATATATTACTTCAATAAGAAGTTTAATATAGATCACAGTCAAAACAGTCTTAATACTTTTGACTGTGATCTATATTAAATTTGTTATTGAAGTAATACATTTTAGATATTTTAAATTTTACTTGTTCATGTTACATGTTTAAAATATACACCTTGATAAGGGTCATATAATTTAGTGACCGAAACACATGTAGGTTTAATATACAGAATAAACATTTTGGGAAACTAGGTTTTGGGTCTTTTGGTTATATTTAATTAATTGTTTCCCATTGGAGAATAATGGACCTCAACAAATATATTATACATTTATTTGATAAATATCTTAAATTGACATAAGTTTTATTTACATTAATTTGTATAAATATAGTTTTTACTGCATATTAATTATGCAAAATTTTAATAAAATTCATTTATTATTTAGATTTTTAACTATTTTCACAAAATTTCAATTATACACAAAGCAGGTGAGTGCAAATATTAATAATATAAAGATATTTATCAAAAAAATTAATGTCATAAAGCAGCTTTGTAAAAGTGAAAGTTATTTAAAAATGTGTCCATATTCAATAATGCAATTATATACATATTAAAAATGGCATCTAGTAAATAAAAACCTAATTTTTATTTTAAAGATTTTATGAACTTGCACAATTAATACCAGTAGAAATTTTAAGGAAGGAAATAAAGCTTTTTATTTTTAAAGGTAATTAGTGGGTATTCTTAATAATATCAGGAATATTCATTAATAGAACTCTGAAATTATATGCATCATACCGAAGCCATTCATTAGGCTTCGGTCATGCTTAAAGATGTATAGTTGATCAGTCATTTCTTGCTGAATACAGTAGGCCAAGTTAAAAAGTAGGAGTGGGCTGAAACCTTTAATTGAAAATATTTCAAAAACTATGCAATTTAAACACATAGTTCATAAGTGTTTTTTGTCGCGCATATTAAGATGTGTCTGCTGTTAAGGTAATGTTCCTTATATTATAGACACCCTATATAGGAAATTATAAGTGGATGAATTAGTTATATTTTTTAATTAATTTTAGTTTACGGAGTAGGTGTACAGGACAATAACTAACGTCAGTAACTTCAAATTAAATTTAAAATGGTGTTGTTTCATGGCGGATTTTTTTTTAATTTACTTCGATTAAGGCAAGGTTGTCGGAAAATTTTAAAACACTACAATAATAATAACAAACGTCTTACATGATTGTCAACTAAACTAAAGTTATATTATGAAACTTGACATTAATATTTGTAGAGGTTGTGCATAATTCAAATATAGAAATATACGACTCAAAACTACTAGGATCCAGTAGTAAGGATAAATATGAATTAATGAAATTTGCAAAATATCCAAAAATCCTGGGTTCAAATCTCGGCTAAGGAAAATTTTTTGATATTTGTACCTTTTCCGGTTTTGCAAAATTCATTAATTCACATTATGAAACTTGTTCATTTTGTTGCAGATTACAGCATATTAGTATATACTTATGAAATGTGGGTCATGCTCAAAGATCTACTGGCTATTATACAGGGTTGATTTGAAATGGTTTCAGATATTTTAACCACTTATTCTTTATGCTTCATATGTTCATAAAAAAATAATAAAAAAATTAAACAATTTTAATTTGGGCATAAATGAATTTAGAAAATTCTTGAAAAACTTTTTGAGAACTTTTGATTTGCAGTATTTATAGTCGGAAGTTTCATGCCAATTTGTGATGAAACACATTGCAACGTGTATTGATAAACATTCAACGTAATTGAAATTGATTAAAAAAACGCCATTCTGATTTGGTAAATTAGATTTGGTTATATCTGTTTCCAAACATATTTGTTATCAGTTTGTCTATGTTTTTTGTGTAACTAAATTTATCAAAACACAGTAAAAACTTAGTTAAGAGAAAATAGGTTTATATTTCATACAATTACTTTGTTCTTCCTTTTCATTATTTTTGAACTAAAAGCTTTATTGACAAAATAAAAACACAACAAATACAAGCTTTTCAACTTTATGTACATAATTTAAAATATTTATTACGCAATTTTGGAAATATTAAAAAGAAAAATAAATGCATCATAAAAAAGCGCATTTTTTCTTGATGGGTAACAACCTTCTAGATTTAAAAAGAGCATAACTGAGTGCTTTATGGTAATCGCAATTTGTAATCTTTATGCGAAAACTATCTTGAAACAACCATATTAAATTTTAATTTAATCACTATTAACCCTTAACTGGAGATGTGAAGTAATTGTTATCCTAATGGAAACGTGCGGTCATTATAACTTCACCGTGTTTTTATTTACTATGAATGAAAATTAAGATCACAATAAAAATAATAACAGAAATATGGTTAATTAAATATATTTTATTGCAAAATAGTTTTTCAAAAGAATAATATTACAAGTTTAGTAAGATTTAAATTATATTTAACATTGTAGGAAAAACATGGCATCATAATTGAAACAATCAAAAACAACACAAAATACAGTTGAAAAGGTATTTTATATGTAAAATTAGAAAATAAACTAAAGTAAATAAAACTCAAAAACACATAAAAAAATCATATTTTAAACAAAACTAGAGTGTATAAAGATTCACAACTTTTGTGTCAGTCATAGTAGTCGGCGCATCTCATTTTAGCACATTCATTACAATTAGGTCTCTGACACATAACACACAAATGGAAGGTTTTCCTTTTCAATCTTGGTGGACAAGTAGAACATGTCTTGCGCTTTTCTAACTTTTTAAGCACTTCATTTGGACTGTGAAGTTTTTCATGGATTCCTAAAACACGACAAACACACAACCCAACCTCCTTAGAAATTTTTACATTACACATGCGTCTTTGCTTGTGGGGTCTCACTAACTTTCCTCCCAATAAATTGATAAAATCAGTCTTTTCTATTTGGGGATTCTTTTTAAATGATTGATATAGCACATGGGAATTGATGGCGCTAATATCCAGCAACTGGTAAAAGGCTGCCATAGGCCATTTTCGAGTTCTTCTGGTTGATGAATGTTTGGCACATTTTTCGCCCAATGCATCAACTCCCCCTTTCATCATATTGTAATAGGATATAATCTCTGGTTTATTTATATTTCGATCAGTTGAAGCTATATGGTGTATAGAAGATACCAGTATGACGGAACAATTTTTCTTTGGTACGTATGACAAAAAGGGTAATATTCCGTGCAAATCGATACAAACTCAACTTTTATTTGAAGAAAATCTGGAGGAATCTTCCTTTTATTTCTTTTTAGAGTTCCTACATATGTTAGAACTCTAGATTGGAATTCTGCAACAAGTTGCATTGAAGAAAACCGATTATGTGCAGTAATATTTCTATTACTGTTGTGAATTGGTTTGCTTAGGCGAATAACTGATTGTGTTAATTTGGCGAGCTTTTTCTCCTTAATTGTCAAACCATTACCATCTGAGTCTTTGCCTGTATATAAATAGGCATTATACAAATAATGATTTCTGGAATCAGTGAGACACTTGATTTTAAGCCCATACTTAGCAGGCTTATTGGGTATATAAATCTTAAACTTGCATCTTCCCTAAAGGGAACTAACATCTCGTCAATACAAGTGTTAGGGCCTAATGATTAAATTTTTTGCGAGTTTTTTTATTAGTAAATCAAATAACTCAGAGATAGCTGCATCAAGAGTTTGTAGACGTCTCACAATAAAATCATCAGGGTTATCGGAACGCAAAATGGAAGGCCGTAAGCCTGGAAGCTGTATAATAATATTATGTTGCCGAGTTCGAGATCGATTTTGAAATGCAACTCTAGATCACTTAAATATGTTTTGACTGTAATAATTATCTTCAGACTCATTGACAGTTTGATCTTCTGGTCCGTTAGAAGATCTATTACTGAGCCATAATTTGGGTTCTGAATTGTGCAGACTTTCTTCATATTCATCACTCTGGCAATCATCTATATCACTATCTGCGTCCTTGCACCACTGCGTAACAACCTCTTCAAAGTCAGAATCACCATAGACAACTGTTGGTGCTGGCAGGTCACTCATTTTTTAAACTCAGTTTTATATATATATATATATATGACATTTCAGGATCAGTGTTTATCCCTTCATCTGAGCATTAAATAAACAGATTTTAAAATGTAACAAAAAATTAAAAACAATTTTTTACACACACACACACACATACACAAACACACGCACGCACACGCACACATATATATATATATATATAATTCACACAATAAAAACACCAACGGAGATGACCATAAACGAAATTTAAACAATAATATATAACAAATGACCATAACCACACACTTCAGCGCCTCAACGTAGACTAACATGAAACTACATAGAGGGGTGGGAGCGTACCCTTACCAATTAGCAACTATTGGTTGGATTGAAATATGTAAGTGGTCACTATGACCTCATGTCTCCACTTAAGAGTTAATTATTTGTTTGTAAATTAAACTGTCTCTAATTATTTTAATACAACCCTTGAATGTAATTTTCTAAGAGTACTTGCAAATAAAAATTAGGTCGTTTTTTCTGACAGCAAGTCAAGCACCTATTTATTAGTACGAAAATAATTTGTTGTCAGAAAATATATTCGCATTTTTTCTTAAATGCCTGTAACGAATTAATTGTGACAAATGCCAGTAATTCATAAAATATTTTCATGTGTAAAATTTTTAAAAAGAAGTTTAATGGAATTTAATAATCTCAAAAGTTTGCCTGTTTTAATATGTAGTTAGCCATTTTAGTTTCAACAACTATTTCAAAACAACCCTGTATTGATTTAGTGCTTCCCTCATAGACACATTTTATACTTAAAAATCTGGTGTGAGACAACACATGAATTTCTCTTATGTACATTGGTATACAAATATACAATGTTCACAAATAATTAAAATATTATTTATGTATATTTTGGAAATGATAATTGTAATGGTTACCCATCCAAGTTACTGGACACACAAAACACTGCTTAACTCCATAGATTTTCTCTGATAACTCACTTCAACGCATTTTTTTAGGAAAACCTCTAAATTCACATAAAAGGATATGAAGGACACAAGAACCGCACCAAGTTTCAAAAAAATTGTTAAAAACGTTTCGAGAAAATCACAAAAAACTTAAAAGTCGTAAGAATAAAGTGGCGCTTCCAATCATTCAAATTTAACTAAATTCTTGCTATTTCATGTACAGAAAAATAAAACAAATATAATTTTTGATTTTCATATAATGCTTACTTTTTGAGATACGTTCACAACTAATACTCCAACTACTTCCTGTTACTCGATTTTCAAAAATTTATTAGAGAAACTCCTTGCTTAATATAAAACTAAGTTAAGTAACTAAGAAATATACAAAGTTTAAAAAAAATCGTTATAGTTAATTTCAAGAAAACCGTAAAATGAAGAATTCGGAAATTTTTTAAAAATGACGGTTATTCAATTTTAACCAACTTTTTGATTTTTCAGAAAAAGGCGGGTGTGACCCCAAATATAAATTTTCATTTAGTTAGGGCTTTTAGTTTCATAGTTATTGTATCTAGAGTTAACGGTGAAAGTACTTCTGGTTACTCCATTTACAGAAAACTTTCTGAGTAACTGCCTACATTACATGAAATGGTCTTAAATGCTTAAGAAATACAATAAATTTTTAAAAGATCATTAGAGCCAATTTCAAGAAAATATCGAAAAACAAAAAATTTGAAAAATATCTAAAAATGACAGGAATAAGGTGGTACTTCCAGTTATTCGATTTTAACTAAATTCTGATTTAGCACTCTAAGGTGATTATGATCTTAAATATAAATTTTCATTTAGCTAGGGTTTTTAGTTTCATAGTTATTTTAATCAGACTTAACGGCGAAAGTACTGCCGGTTACTTGACTTACGGAAAAGATTATGAAAAACTGCCTAGATTATATGAAAGGGCATTAAATTTCTAAGACATATAGTAAATATTAAAAAAATCATCAGAGCCGATTTCGAAAAAATCTCAAAAAACCAAAAATGACAAGAGTAAAGCGGCACTTCCGGTTTTCTAATTGTAGTGAAATTGTTGTGGTCACGTGCGACGATTGACAGAAACTCAAATATACAATTTTGTTATTCTGAGACTTTTGGTTTTTGAGCTATCGTGTGCACAGATACACACAGACCAATTTCTGAAAACATGATTTTTGTACTCAGGGGACCTGAAAACGTGTATTTCCACTAAAATTTTGACATTGAAAATTTTGGTTGAAAACGATACTTTCTCTTTTATTTTGTTTACTGCATTGCTCTTGATCTGTTAATAATAATTAATTGGATAGCGTGCATTAACTTTAAACAATGCAGCAAACATAATATTGAAACTGTTTATAAAATTTCGTATTTTAAAGGTGGTTTCCACCTGTCGATTTGTTAAAAGGGTCGAATACCTTTCTATAGATTACAAAGGATTATCCTTTAACTGTACCTTGTGTGCTTATATTTATGTTTGCATGAGCCAAAACCAAATTAAAGTTTGAACAAATATTTATTATATCAAATATAAATGAACAATATACATACATATACACAAATTTTTCATTAAAAATAAAATTTTAAAACTAATGATTATCAATTTTTCTAATATCAGGCTTCTAGCAATATTTTCAAATATTTATTGGGACTGTTAAATTTTATTTGTACCTGTCTGAATTTCTTTAGAATAACTTTTCAAACTGCCGCCATGCAGTAATGGAAACTTTAACACTTTTGCTTTTATTTAAAATGCAAATATTTAAGAAAATATTTTAACCTTTAAGTACTATTTTAACAAACTATAATATTTTCTTATGTTAATTAATGTGTAATGAACAATTTCATATAGATACGAGAAAGTAAAAATCTAATGTGAAAGAATTAATGTTAATGAGTGCGTAACCCTATAGAAATTCGATTGAATAAAATAAGGTAAGGGCAGAACTCTTTAACGATTTTTTTTAAACCACAATGTTCTTGCCAGTAAACAAATTTAGAGTGCCGTAAACTCCCAATAGGGGGCCATAAGCCCAAAATATTCCTACTTTCTTTGCAAAGTCTGGAAAATTTTACAGGTTGGGGTTGTGATAAAGGGGATCGGCGTAGCTCGTAAAAACAGCCTGGCAAGAACACTGTTTTATATTTCTCTTAACTATTCAAAACTAAGTAGTTTCTGCAATAAAGTTTTAAAAATCAAGTAACTAAAAGTACTTAAAAGTAACTAAACATAGTAGAAAAACCAAATTTTATCTATAGGTTTCCTGTTTTCCTGACATGCAACGGCAAGAATTTATTTAAAATCGAATGACCAGAAGTGCAATTTTTTCGAAAACAGCTCTAACAATTGTTTTTAAACTTACTATGATTCTTGTGTATTTGATACCTTTTTAGGTCAATTACTCAGTTGCTCTGAAAAAATGCATTAAAGCGAGTTACCGGAAAAAATCTTCCGAGTTAAGCAATGTTTCAAATGTCCATAACGTGGATGAGTAATTGGTCCCAAAATGAAAATAATTAATATTTTAATGATTTGTGTACGTTATTTAAATAGTTATTCACCTTTTGTTTAAATTATTTATGTTCTTACATTAACCCCTTAACGCTTCTTTTCTGGGAAGAAAAGCAGTCCAAAAAAAATTTTTTTTTTAAACATAAAACTAAATGCTTTATTTAATAAATGTACATAAAATTTAAAAGAAAAAAATCTTTAATAAGTAAAAATCTGGATTTTATTAAAAAGTTACATTTGTGTGGTATATTTTGAAACATGGTATTGCACACAACCCACATTGCATGATGGACAATAACTACGTGTTTCCTTCTTCCTCTTTTTACCTTTATTGTCTCTTTGATTGCAACAAACAGCACACAATCTTGTGGGATTTTCTTTCTTTTCTATAGGGGGAATATATTCGGGAAAATGTCTTTCGGATAGTCTCTAGGGTCCTGGTTTTTTTGGACGACCTTGTTTCCTAACATTTGTAGAGTGATACTCCTGAATCAATTTCTCAATTAATATTGACCTAAACTCTAAATGATCTGCCTTCCCACCATTTTTAATGTAAAGAACAAATGCGTTGAAAACGCTGATATCTAACAGGTGAAGAAATATCCTTTGTAATACTTCTTCCCTCTTTTTCTTGTGACAGGATAATTATGCAGTTGTTGATCTAATTTATCAACACCTCCCATTGTGTAATTATAATCGATTACT
>JAHWXV010381234.1:0-10225 GCA_024586415.1 Phrixothrix hirtus | reverse complement strand
GGTTGTTCCAATTTTCATAATAAAGAACTTCTCACCCACTTTGGCGATGTTTTTGTAACTGCAATCTTGTTGCAAGAATGCTGCAACCAGTACGATTTTCCTGAAGTATGCTAATTTCATTTCTCCTTGTCAGAAAGGAGCAGACGTGGTGCCGCATCCACAAAATGCATGTGAAACAGCAAAATCCCTGGTGGATATCTTGCCACTCCATGTATGTAAGACGAGCTTGACAAAATAACAGCAAGATTCACCCATGCTACTTTTCTAAAGATACACGTTCTTCATATGAGAGCCTAAACCTGGGAGATCAACCAACAGGTCCGCATTTTGCCCCATTATGACGACTTGTTTGAAGAGCTATGGTAACAATATCTTGATTCGCGTCTTCTTCAGTTTCTCTCACTTAAATGTCTTGCTACTCAAGTGTATTGCAAATCAGTGTAATTGCATGATGTTTATCGCTATTGCAAGGAGTGATTCAAAATTTATGTCACTACAAAACTGTTTATATTGATTTTTGACAAAATTCATGTTTTCTGACTTTTAGTTTTATGCCATTTTTAATTAATCATTAGACCTATGGACGTCCTCCGTGCCCAAATTAAACCTGAATAAATGTACTTCAAAGTTATTACTTATGGGTTCCCCATAGAACGAACATTTTTTGAAATATTTGGCTAAATTCATCACCAAAATGAATTTTTTTTGTATTTTGGAAAAACTTGCGCATCTTTGAAATTTCGTAACTCGGAAACTACTCAACGTACGATGTTCAAGTTGCGCTTGCATTGTAGAAAGTATAATTTGCTATAATACTGTGTGAAATGCATTTTTCTATAGAATGCCTATTTTGGAAGACATTGGTCAAATATCGATAAAAGTGCGAAAATGTTGCTGCCTTTTGTACATTGCACAGCTCAGGCAAGTTTTCTGTATATGAAAATTTGATATTCTACCACTGTCCTTGGTCCTAACAACGCGTCCAAAAATTTTAACTACACAACCTTTTGCTAGGAATCGGGTTTTATTTGTATAAATTGACTGACCTATACATACCATAGAAATGAGAAAAATCCTAGATGTTCTAGTGGCAAATTACAAATTTTAATTATTTTCTATGACTTTTCTGAATTAGTCTTGAGTTTATCACCGGGATTCTTTAATGCGCTATATCGGGGCAGGCAACACACATTACACTTGAATAAATTTCAAATATATCTTACATTTTTCAGTTTTTTGATAAATAAGATCACGTTTTTAATACATCCATGTTACAAATAAGGATTAGGTACCACAAACACATCACATATTGCTTTAAATCAAGTAATAATTTCAGTTTATACAAAATGTTTGTCATAAGAACTGTCAATTGAGACGAAAAAACGGATAAGATGCTAATTTTACGAGAAGTTTGAATAAATGATGATTTGGCAGTGCGACTGTATGTATAGCGTTACCCACTTTTGTTTACCAACAACAGAACCAAAAAACGACTTGTCAGAAACTAACATAATGAATTAGGAGCACTAGCACAGGTAGCAGAAAATTTCCACGTCAGTCGGATAGCAATTACCAGAATCTGGAATCGTGAAAGCTAACAGGTAATTATTTACTATAGGGGATCATCCTCCAATAACTTTGACCTTAACGTATGTTATCAAGGGCATCGCCCTAAGTAACCTCCGATAAGTTTTAGCCGACGCTCGCCCTTCGTTAAAAAGTTATCATCATAAATATTTCGTCACGTACAGCACTTGACTGCATAAACTTTTGTATGAGGTAATTTATATATATTTTATTTAATTACATTCACGATAATATTTAATTATAACAATCTGTCTTCTTAGCTCATGAATGAATCATTGATAAATATCCAAATCCAAATAGGCGGAGAAGGAATTATTGTCGAAATTGGTCATGAAAAAACTTTTTATGATTATAACTTTTTAACAAAGGGCAAGCGACAACTAAAACTTGTTGATGGTTAGGTTAGATTAGGTTAGGCTAGGCTAAAACTTGTAATCTACAATAAAACAAAACAAGTAACCTCTAATAGGTTAGGTTAGGTCAGGCTAAAACTTGTTTAGGTTAGGTTAGGTTATGCTAAACAAGTTTCAGCCTAACCTAACCTAGATTAGGCTAAAACTTGTTTAGCCTAACCTAACCTCCAATAGGTTAAGTTTAGGTTAGGTTAAAACTAGGTTAGGTTAGGATAAAACTTGATTAGGTTAGGTTATGTTAGGCTAAACAAGTTTTGGCCTAGCCTAGATTAGGTTAGGCTAAACAAGTTTTTACTTAACCTAGGTTAGGTTAGGATAAAACTTGTTTAGCCTAACATAACCCAACCTAAACAAGTTTTAGCCTAACCTAACCTAGATCAGGATAAAACTTGTTTAGCCTAACTTAACCTCCAATAGGTTAAGTTAGGTTAGGCTAAACAAGTTTTAGCCTAACCTAGTTTAGGTTAGGTTAAAACTAGGTTAGGTTAGGATAAAACTTGATTAGGTTAGGTTATGTTAGGCTAAACAAGTTTTAGCCTAACCTAGATTAGGTTAGACTAAACAAATTTTAGCTTAACCTAAGTTAGGTTAGGCTAAAACTTGTTTAGCCTAACATAACCTATTGTGGGTTACTCAGGGCCTTGCTCTTGCTGAAAATGTAAATAATGAATAAACCAAGTTAAAATATGAAAAACAGTACTGAAAAATTTTGATTTTTCACAAACTTCGAATCTTATTTTTTTGAGGGACATTTTAATTGCGATATACATATAACTAAATTTTTTAGAAAACGAATTATCAATTTTACTAAAAGGAATTTCCCTTAACATCAGGCAAAACGTGTATTAACAAATCGGATTAACAATCGTATCAGGCACCATGTAGATTTAGTTTTTAATCAGAAACTGATGGCAAGAGGCACAACGCATGCTTAGCCATTATTTATCCCGGATCTTGCTTTACTAGACTTCTGCGGTAAAGTGAAATTGGAAAAGTATGAGCAACCTATAAGAAATGTCGAAGGCCTTCGTGTAAAAATAAGATCAATTATACCTAACAAGAATTGGGCTGTATGGGTGGTAGCAAGGAAAAAATTTCGAACATTTACTACGCCATCGATTTTGATCTGGTTTTTTGAACAGTTTGTGAGTTCCTTGTGCTATATTCAAAGCTTTTTTGTTTGCAGTTCGTAATCTTGTTTTGTAACATTGATGTGCTAAGTTACTTGATCTTATTTATTTAAATAACCAAAGTAACGAGTGTTGCCCATCTCTATGGAGCGCAACAAAAGAATCACACTATATGCGTGATGTATTGTATCAATATTATGAGTAACATTTGTTATAAATCACCCAGAGGAGATTTGCGTGATAAGTCACGCCTTACGTTGAATTACTATCATAAACGAATCATCTGTTCTCGATTTCTATGGAATATTCTAGAAGTTGTACGTAGTTTAGATATAAACAAATGAATCATAGCTTAGCTTAGTCAGTTCTAAATTTGATATTGGCATGTAAAGATGTAGAAAAAAAATTGTTATTTAAAATACGAAAATAAATGTATATGTGTAAAATTATACAGTTAGTTGTAAATTGTGAATAAACCGGACCGGAAAGCTCTTTGGGCCCCCAAAAGGTTGTTAAAAATGCCGATTACTCTAAGCTAGCAGCTCCGGCAGCCACAGTGAAGAACAGGGGGTTTTACGGTGTTTGTTCAAAATAATTGGGCTAAAATTCAGGACAGCTGGCGAGAGTCAAAAATCAGGGCAAAGACGTAATTTTTGGGCATCGCCTTATCTAAATGTCTTAAGGGAAGATCTTTCAGAAACGAAACAACAAGGAGTCTAATTTTGACAGTAATGAGATGCTTTTACTGTGAGATACTTACGAAACACTTATTTAACGTAAGCCACTGGAGAAGCACTCCTAATGCAGTTCGGTTAGACTCACAATTTATAAATGTTTTTCCCTACTTAGGTCTAATATTTTCCTGTAAGAAAAGTACTGTTAGGCTTTACTACTAAAGTTACTTAGGATAATGAAATAATAAAATCACCTGTTTTTAACTAAATCGCTTATAATGAAAATAACAAATTCATACAGGCAATAAGAGCCCAACAGAACGAACAATTACTTACTATTTAAAACTGCAATAAAGGGGGGGCCTCTGAATTTTATTATTAAAAACTACCTTATCTAATAACAAGATATTGACCCCTTTCGTTAAAGGTGGTCTAAAATTACGATACTTATCTAAATTAACTATTTACCTTTGATTCATTAATTAAAAGAATTCACGTAATAAAAACAAACTGCCTAACTGCTACTTGATCGTAGTGACGCCCTAGCGATTTAATACTATGTTACGAAACAAGAGTTGATTGTCAGAATCCCCAGTGAAGCTTGTTGACTTATAAAGTGGAAAGAACTTATCGCAAAAATGCCTGGCGTTGAATTACGTGACTTTTGATAGCAGGCCCCAATACCTTCAACATTTCATGATTACAGCGTACGTACCTTCCCAAACGTCCTACAGCCCTAAGGCTAACTTGAACGGGGATAACGCAGCTTTGACCTAATTTTACCAAGTTCGCATGAAGCGCCAATCTGCCTAATTCACCACGATTCAGGAATCCGATAATCGTTACGGGTATTTAGTTCGTATTTTCATGAATTCTTGTGCTGTATTACCAAGCGATAACGTCACGCCTCACTATCGCATACTTTCACTTGAGAGGTCTGATTTCAACTAACCGAATTTGTATCGTTTGACCTTGAGAGCGCCGGGCCAGGGGTGCTGGTGGTTGCCATCTATTTTTAGAAGCGTACACGTTCCCGTGAGAAAGCTGATGTTGTAGATTGTTTTTACAAGTGTGAACTGGGGTTTTCCAAATGTTAATAATTATAAAAAAAATTGGTAGCAACCTGTAAAATCTTTGTTTATGATTTTAAATACAAAATTGATATTAGTAGTTTATCCATTCGATTTTGTTATTAATTTGCTTATATATATATATAGGATGTTCCCAAATCAATGACAGATGTTGCAGGAATTTTAGACGCGCTCACAACTGATAAATCCAAATTAAATAACTTGCGAGTTTTTGTCTTGAGACAGCTTTGACAATGCAGTCCTTTGTAAAAATAGTATCGGCCACGAAGCTATTCTACTAATATAAATTTTTATACTTGTAATTTAACTACGTTGCGTTAACCACTATATTTAATTATGAGGTTAATCTTTTATCTTAGCATTTCTGTCAGTATGAATTTTGTTATTATATAGCGTTTCTAATTCATTCTAATAACTTTCAGTTAACCCCCGATATGCATTCGCAAAGACTTAACGTTAGTTTCAATTTTCTGTAAAATTTCATTATCTTTTGGGATTTATTAGGTTATTAATATCAACATAAATGTTTATTTCTCTAAAACATAGTTAATAATTTAATTTTCCCATAAAATTTATTCAATCGACATAGTTATTAATTTAGAAAACTAGTTAATTTTGATTTTAGACCGTTTTAAATATTTATAAAGTTACTGTATCGCTTTTATAATTTGTTTCTGGCTATAAAAATTATTCAAATTCGATTCAGTCTATCTAATGAGTAGCAATATTTTTAATTTCGGTAATAAAGTGACTCCAAACAAAAGAGTTACCAAATCCTACCACATTAACTATTTTTTTGAGTTTAACTGTGTTTAAAAAATTCACAGATGGTGCTACAAGCATTAGCAATTTTTTTCCCTACAAGGCAGGGATCATGTGGCAAATCATTTGAAAACTATTTGGATTCTCTACATAATTCGTTGTTTCAAATTAAAAGTTCAGGTATCCATTCCTGAGTTCTTTCGTTTTGTTATATTGTGTTGTTCCAAATGCAACATTAAAAAAAAGAATAGAATGTATTATAATGGAAGATTTTTAATGAAATAAAAAATAAATTTGACAGCTATTAATTAAAGTTGTTCTTGCAAATGTCCACCTTGAACTTCCTGGTAATAAAATAGTCTATTCGCGCCCTCTTTGCGCACCGTGTGGAATACCGCTCGTTTGGCACGCATCTACCAGACATCGTGGCTGTGTCTCAAATACTTTGCCCAAAATAATAGGTTATATTACTAACAGACTGATTTAAACTGTCTGAATTATATCGGGCTCAATGAAATTTTCCAACAAATCTAGATCCAGCTAAGTTTCAATAAAAAATGGACATACCTAAAAATATATCTTTTCAGGTAATGGCTTGTGACCTTCCTTGTATCGGTGCGAATTCCGATCACCCTAGTACCTCACGTTCTGTTTATTCACGTTTCCATTTAGTAAAAACGTACACTTGCCGATGAAGCAAGCGTCTCTTAGATAGCGTGGATTATTAACAATTGTTTCGGGCATAATCTCGCAGTACTCCAATATTCTGTCTTTGGTAAACCATTTCAATTTTGAAGACGGAGTTTATTTTTTAACACATGCATCGTGCATATTGTTCCATGCAGATTAAAAAACGTTTTTATTTTACTTACATCACGTCAAAATGTTAAAAAAATTTCAAAATTGAAGAAAGTTTTTCTTCTTTGAAATAGCTCCGCCCCGTTTACGACATTTACGTGTCTTGTTGCGTGCCTAGCAGCAGCCCATCCCAAACTTTGTTTTTGTTTTCATGGCCGTGCCTACAGCTAGCGCAGATACTTTTTCTCCAAACGATGCGTCTTTTGCTTTGAACCTTTGCCAAGCTCTCTCCTCTAAAATACAGTCAGCCCTGTGTCTTTCGCTTAGATCGTTGGTCAGGCTGTATCTTATATCATGCCGTTTACAGGCGACGTCCAGCTGATTTATACCGGGATTTCCACGAGCAGGACGTTTTTCTAACTTAGTACCTGGACCGCAATACTGCTAAGTCGGTAAGTGAGCTTCAAAAGGCAATTTGTTAATGAGCGTATTCACAACGTCTGACCCCTTTAGTTGTCTAGGTATAACTAAACAGCTTGCTTTCCACGCCCAATCTATTTATACTTTTTGACGGGAAAGGTAAAAAATAACAATGAAGAGATATTTACTGTTTTAAATAATATTTATTGCGTTCAAACTTTTACACAGCTCTTACATTTCTATTCTAAGTCTTAAAAATACGACCAGCTCTGTGTCTTTCGCTTAGATCATTGGTCAGGTTGTAACTTATATCATGCCGTTTACAGGCGACGTCTAGCTGATTTATACCGGGGTCTCCACGAGCGAGACGTTTTTCTATCTTAGTACCTGGACCGTAATACTGATAAGTCGGTAAGTGAGCTTCAAAAGGCAATTTGTTAATGAGCGTATTCACAACGTCTGACCTCTTTCGCTGTCTAGGCATAACTAAACAGCTTGCTTTCCACGTCCACTCTATTTATACTTTTTGACGGGAAAGGTAAAAAATAACAATGAAGAGATATTTATTGTTTTAATTGAAACTTTTACACAGCTCATACACTTCTATTCTAAATCTTAAATTTAGCAGTCTTTTATGAAACATTTTCAATTTGCTGTACAATTGACGCTGTTTAATCTTAAATTTAAACTTGTTAAAATTTTCACTTTGAAACTTGGGCGAGGCCATCATGGATGTTGACTCCGTTAGTTTTCTGAGATCGCTATTTGACAGCATATTTACAGAATAAGGTAAAAATTGTTTGAATTACTTTTAACAATCGAAGATTACCAGAGAAGCGCTCAAACTGAATTCCGCTTGCAAACGTTGTATCTTAATATTGCGAATTGGCAATGAGATGCATATTTTAAGTACTCTAAAACTGGATCCTCTTCACTGCGCCACATTCCCTAAAATCTTTGTAAAAGATGTCATGTACAATATTTTATAAAATATGCCATATGTGTAAATAATAAAAGTATTTTTTATTACATTGTTTTTTATTAAGATAACAACTTAAAGTCTGAAACGCAGGTTCAATCTTGTGTACAATTTTCCATTTTAAAGATTTAAATTTTATTATATATTAAAATGGATTTTATTGAGTTGGTAGAACTATATTACCTTATTTTATTTTAAAGTAATGGTAGAACTAGATTTCATTACATGCAATATGATGGATAACTTATCAACATCTTGCTAGTAGTCTGCATTTAAATCAAAGTTAAATTTTGAAACAGAAAAAATATTAATTTTACAAAAAGCTTTTTTACGAATAAAGACATTTTGAATTTAACAAAATAATATTACGTCAATGTGTGGAGTCATTTTTTAATAAATTTTTAAGTTTGAAATTAGTTGTTAGAGACTTTTTCTTTTAAGTTTAAATTTAAATATTTAATTTGAATAATGTTTAAATTAAAAAATGTTAAAGCTTGAAATGTTTTTATTTATTAAAAATAGCTATAAATTTGCTTTTTAGATAACAAAGATGAATATATTTCCAAGTTATAAATTACATAGATCTATGCAAAATTGATAGCGCTTATCTGCATCCTGTATTAGTCCTATTAATATCTTCTTGTTTAATTAAATATGTTAAATCAAAGTTGATTTTTAAACATATAAATATTAATAATAGGAGCATTTTGAATTTCAGATAGAAGTGTGATGTAATACTATTTTTTACCGCCATATAAAAATATATTATTTTACAAGCCTTTAAATTAACATTTTGAATTATGTAGCTAATTTTTACAGTACTTACTTTAAATGTTTGCTAATTTTCCGACAAAGTCTTTTTCTGCCCTAATAAATACCGATAACTACATCGATATACCCACTGATGGCGTATGCGTTCACTCTTTATTTATCAAAGCCTAAAACATCGATAACTACATTGCTATACCCATAGATGGCGTATGCGTTCACTTTTTATAATAATGTGAACCATTTCTACACCTAGGTTTATGCCTCTCCAACATCTAGCGCTACGCCCCGCGAAGCATGAGTTGTTAGCAAGCTCTTAAGTTTGAATATTAGCTTGTTTTTGCTAAAGATTTTCCTTTAAAGTTAAAATTCGCATATTTTGTATTTAAATAAATTTTACAAGTCCGCTGGTTTTTTAATAAATTAGTTTTTCTTGATAATATGTATTTTATTTTAAAGCAAATATTTAATTTTTCCCGTAGAAACAATTTGAATTTCGAATTATGTCCATGTAAAATAATAGGCAATGCTCATCTGCATCCTGTATTAGTCCTATTAATATCTTCTTGTTTAATTAAATATGTACATTTTAAATCAAAGTGGATTTTTAAACATATAAATATTAATAATAGGAGCATTTTGAATTTCAGATAGAAAAAAAGGGGGGGTACATGCGTGTGAAGTAATATTATTTTTTTGCCGCCAAATAAAAATATATTATTTTACAAGCCTTTAAATTAACATTTTGAATTATGTACGTAACGCCTAGTTAATTTTTAGAGTACTTATTTTAAATTTTTACTAATTTTCCGACAAAGTCTGTTTGTCTATACATTATTATTATTTCGATGTTCGGAGACAAAAGGACGTAATCATTTCTGTAATTTTGACCTCATTAAAATTATAACTATACAAAGCACATCCAAATACAACATTATCAGTACTCTTTCCTAGCTACGAGCGCATTTCCGCCTACAACGAATTTCCCAATCTAATGGACCGGCGTTCCAATCTTGCTCTCGCCGGACGTTGAATAAATCCCTTTTTCTAAATTATAAAAAATATTCTGACTACAAAACCCGATTTCTCTTTCTCTCTTTCTCTCTCTCTCTCTCTCTCTCTCTCTCTCTCTATAACATTATACAAATTAGAGAAAAAATGCTAGAGATGGTGTTAGATTCGAAAATGATTGTCCATTACCCAAGCCGCAGAGCGTGATGGTGTAGTTCGACATAGCAACGATAGATGGGAGGTGGGGGGCGACTTGGGTAAACTACATCCTCACGTTCGTAGATGGCGTAGCAGAGTTGCAAACTTAACCTTTAACTATAACTACATAGCTACACACATACATGGCGTATGAGTTCACTTTCTATTTAGCAAAGACTCAAAACCTGATAACTACATAGTTACACACATAGATGGCGTATGAGTTGACTTTAAAAAATAAATAAATATAATAAGGGGGCCCACTTCTATCTCGGGGGGCGAAGCACCTTATAATAGATTTGACCACATTCATACACCTAGGGCTTCGCCTCTCCACCAACTCGGTGGCCATCTTGGGCCCCATGCTATAGCGGCCATCTTGGGGGCCCCACTT
>JAHWXV010381210.1:0-11357 GCA_024586415.1 Phrixothrix hirtus | reverse complement strand
TATTTTTTTCAATTTCAAGCGTGAATTGTAGCTTATGCTGGAAATTATTGAACATTTCTAGTATGTATTGGATTTGTTGAGCTTAGAAATATGTCAGGCAATTATCTACGTATCTTTTGAAAAAAGGTAGTTTGAAGTTTAATTAGTTAATTACATTACATTCTAATTCTTTAATAACAATATCTGCGATGATTGAAGAAATAGGTGAAACCATAGCTGTACCATGGATTTCTAAGTAATATTTATATTCAAATTGAAAAAATGTAATATTTCATTATAATTATAGCACCGATAAAATTGTTACAATCGATCTTGTGCATTTTTCTATTAAATTCCATTTCCTTTTTATAACTTCGATACTCAAATCCATTGGTATATTAATATCCCCGATGGCGCCTCTATTCTGTTATTAATTTAATTTTAATTTGAAAGTTTCTTTTTATACTCAAATATTTATTAAAGTTTTACAAGCATAATGTTCAAATGTTCAACTCGTATACAGTTTTATCCCATTCAATTTTGTACATTACTTGACAGAGTGCTTCCTTTTTCAAAATATAGATTATATTATAGGCTTCATTAATATAACTGTAATTAAAAACAGAAATCATAAAATTACTTAATTAAAATAGCAAGTACTACAATAAATGTCTACAACAAAAATATCGGGACTAAAGTTTTCCCGTCATATTACAAAATAATTTGGCATACAAACGATGCAAAACAGTTTATACAATTTTCACCCACTAATTGAACAAATTGCTTTTTTTACAGTAAAGCCTAAGAAAGTTTTACATATTTTACACGTTTTTGACCTTAAATGTATGTAATAATTATATTAAATTTTTTAAATCTTAACTAAATCCAATTTTATATTTTAAGACATGTGATAAATTAGTTAGCGTCTGTAAAGACGATTGGTTTAGGTAGATTCCTTAGTTAGGATGACTCCAGTGTTGAGGTAAACAACAGAAGGAAATTCTACTTTCGAACGGACTAGTAGTTGGGGCAGATTTCAAGATTCAAAGCTCTGACAAAGAATAGACGTTAGCTTGCTATTGTTATTATATGAGGCAAGTTCGGTAACTAACGTCCATTTTGGTTATAAAAATTTATTTATGAAGATACAAAAAATGTAATAGTATTGTTGGGATCTACGAAGCCGTCTTCATCTTTCACGTATTCACCTGCTCGGTTAAAGTATTTGCCCCATTTACCCCAACTTTTCTATACCTCGTTTGAAGATATTTTCGTTCAAATTGGGCAATGTTTGCTGCCCGTGTTGTGTCACCTCTTCATCTTCCGAGTAATGGACCCCTGTTGTGACTTCTTTGAGTTTGCCGAATAAATGAAAATCGAGTCGTGGAAGATCTGGGCTATATGGAGAATGGTTCATAAGTTCCTACTTAAAATTTTGAAGAAGAGAGGTGCTGGTAGTAGCGGCACTGAGTGGACTGGCGCTTTAACTCGGGCGTATAGTGAGCAACACATGTTTAATCTCCAGTGACGATACGTGATAAAAAATCCTGTCCTTCTTCGTTATAACGCGTTAAGAGCTTCAAAGACTCTGCCATACGTGTTTTTGTGTGTTTTAGTAAGAATTTTAGGAGCACAACGGAAATTTTACGATAAATCAGTTCACCATACACAATTTGGTAAGCAATTCTGATAGAAATGTTTAGCCGATCTGCGATATCACGTGTACGAATACAACGGTCTGCGAAAATAAGCGAATTCAAGCGCGTGATATTGTCATCACTCGTTGCCCGAACAAGCTTCCCATAGCGCTCGTTGTCCAACACATGTTCGCACCCTTCCTTGATCATTGTACACCGTCTGCGCACATCTCGTACATTCATGGCCTTAGAGCCGAACGTTCTTTGCGAGATTTACTGTGATTATATTTTTAATTAGATTCGCCTTACCTTTAAAACAGCTATTAAGTATTGGTTTACCTAACCATCGGCTAGGTTTTAAAGATTTCGCAATGAAGTAAGTCCTGGAATTTCAATGTTAAGACAAGGGAATTAATTCAGTGGAACAGCATTTAAGTATTCCGAAGAAAATGGGCGCGGTGACTATTTTATCATGCTCAAAAGAGTACATCTATATGTGTTTAACACGATGACTTCGAAGATACTCTTGATTTTGACTGGAAAGGGTCTCGTATTTATAGTTTAAATCTGCGAAGGTATTTTCCGTTTACTACAGTATCGTCCTTAAAGTGACTAATAATTTTGATAAAACCGTCAATTTTTTGTTTTTGGCAAATTGCGCAGTTGTCACAATTTTTTGATTTCTAATACAGTGATTATTTATATACATATTTTTGGTAAGTCCAAAAATGAAGAGAAGGCTTTTTTAATTGGCTATTTTTGCCGCTACTAACTAATTCGATTTGTAGTGTTAAAATCTTAATTTTTTGCTCTTAGCATTTTTTAATTATAGCAATTTATATGGTTTACGGATACATTTTCATATTAACTTGGATTACATGTAATATGTTTTTAACTTATGATTATAATCATTTTTGTTATTCCACCCACTTAATGGTAATAGTTATGCAACAATTTATTGTAAATAATTATTAATTAATGACGTGGTAATTATATTTTAATCGATCTGTCTAGGAGATACATGTGTTGGATTAGGGATAGATTTTCTGGTGAACGCGATCTTATCTGCAAGTGTTTAAATTTCTTTCAATTTGACCTAAATGTTATTGGTTCACTGTATAATTATTATTCCAACAAAAGCGAATGGGTTTTAATTTTTGTAATGGACATTCTTATTTAACTTATATGTAAATGTTATAAATAATAAAGTACAAACAAATCATTGCTTCTTGAGGAGCTTTGATATTTGGTACAGCTTTATAATATTTTTTTACATTGAACGTAGTTTTTCGGTATTAATTTACAGTTTTTTGTAAAAACAGACATAAATGTGTGTTACAAACGTTTCAAGAATGGTTGTATTCACAATTTATACTCTTTTACTAGCATAATTTGTTTAAATGTACTGAAATTTGTCTATAAATGTCTAAAATGACTTTGCCTTAAATAGTGATACATGCTTTGGCACAGAAGGTCAATATACTTTTCCAAAGTAGTTCATAAAATCCGGAATTGTACTTTGAAAAGTTGAGATGGTTATCACAGAATGCACAAGTAAAAATTTTGTAAAGAACCGTTCACTATTTTGCATTTAATCTAACTACATCAACTACAGCAATTCCTTGAAAGTGTTTTTATTGGCTCTATCAATTCAATAAATGGAAACATTTGAAATTATCCCACACAATCAATTTGAATTTAGAAACAAACTATCCGGTGTCCAACAAGCGGCTAATTTAGAGGTAATTATAGCGAGAGCAAAACCCACAATTTTTAATACCCTTGTGGCCATTCTAGACGTCGAAAAGTCTTACGACAAAGTGTGGAGAAATGCCTTAATTTACAAAATGTATCAAAAGGACATTCCCTTGACTATAATAAAAATTACCCTATCGTTCTTAACTCACAGATCCTTCAAGATAAGATTAGGAAATACAATGTCCAAACAAGAAGAGCTTTAGAGGGACTCCTTCAGGGTTCCGCCCTTTTACCAATACCTTTCAACATCTACATCAATGACATGCCGAAAATTCCTAACGTTAAAAATGCGGAGCTATTGCAATTCGTAGATGTTACCGCCATTATAGTAGCAGGCGGAGACGTGGTATAGTAACACACTCAACCATGAAACAATGCTTAAAACAACTCAGCCAATACGCATAAAGGTGGAGAACAACAATAAACACTAATAAAACTCAAGATATACGTTTTTCGGCAAAAGGGACCACAAAGAAGGGTTTAGAGGTTAACAAGGAAAAAGTCAAAATCTAATCAAAAGCCACATATCTCGGACTACCTTTTGATAGTAATATAAATTGGAAAGCTCATACGGTTAAGAGGGCAGGGTATACCAAATCCATGGCAAGAAAGCTATATCCGATATTAGGGCCTCATAGTGTCTGACCTTACGGCGAGGAAGTATATGTCAAGGGCTCACCAACGGCGATGAAAAAATCATCACAACTTAAAATAAGCTGCTTAGAACAATTATGGGGGCACCCTCCTATACTAGAAACGCTGACCTTCGCAAAGATATGGAGGCAGTAGATTTAATAGGTAGAGCGGCGGTAAGAAGAGAGCGAATGATAAAAGGCCGGTTCTACATAAATCCACCCAAATTAAAAAAATTGCCAGGAACATGTCCTTTTAAGGCCTTACCGTACGGTATAACCAACCCGACGACATTCTCTAAATCGTCGGGGCTGGAAAAGTTCATTCACTTAGTCCTAGGCGACTGAGTACCAGATTATAAGGAAGTTAAAAAAATAATTAAGAACGCCCAACACCATTTATTATGCTTTATTAGTAGCCGTTACCATCAGAATAATACCCCAAATATTATCATAGATTCTATTTCATGCTTGTGATAAAGCAGTTATACTAGCTGTGATATATAAATTACCTAGTCCGTGGTTATCGACTTATTACAATATCTACCATATAGGTGCAATAATTTCAATTGATATCAAGAAGATTATCAATTAATTAGGTAATAATATGCCCGGTATTTAATGTAAATTTAAGACACGTTAATTCAATAATGATTTTAGAAATTCCCTTTCCAAGCTATATTTATAATGTTAGTATCAATTCTAATAATTAAAATGCACTTATCGAATTGTTTCTCTAACAATTCCATCATTAATAAGAGAAAATGTTATATTTTCATTACATAAATCTACTAATTTACAAATTGGAAAAATGGGTAAATATTTTAGTATCTTTAAGGTTAGTTTGAATATTAATAATGGCTAGTGTAAATAAAACTTCTTTTATTTACGCAGGTAATTATTTCATAATGTAATATTTTTACTTGTTTGTATAGTTTATTTCATTACTGTATAAGTATTTCAATGTATTAATAAGAACGTGTAGTACAAATCCACTAAAATATTTTAGGTATACCTTGAAGGGATTAAAACGCTATTCTGAGCCATTTGTGTCTTCTTGATTGCTACTTTTTATCGTAAAGCCAATTTAAGGTGTAATTGTGTTGTTTAATGATTATAAAAAGGTTGGTCGCATCTGGACTTCTATTCGTCGCAAATCTAAAATTAGGGATGGTGGTATTATCCTATTACTCTGAGATCCTTTTTTATAACTAGCAATTATCTTTCTAAGATCCATATAACTTTAAACATAAGTAAACTTAAATGAAATATCTTAAAGTGAATTGCATTAGTTGTTGAATAGGCAAGTGCTTTCTTTAAATTGATCAAATTACCAATGATTGACATTCTCAAACAATCATTATAATTATATATACTTAATTGATATAGTTTTGTTCAAATTGAAGTTATTTAGTCGACGCATAAAATAATAGTATTTATAATAAAAATTAATGCTAGAATCTAATTTTAGCGTCCAATAATTTCTTTGGGCTTCCGTTAATTATTAATCGTTTTGCCGACCTATTTGTTGTGGAACACCTCATTTTTCTGGCTACCCGCACAAAGTTAACTTTTAGTTATCTTAAGAGGCAGATTTCTACCTCGTTCTTTAACACCAACAATAGAACTAATTTTTATAAATACTTATGTATAATATCCAAAACTTTAAAACTTTGCATAACATAATTATAGAACTGGTAACTTATTTTAGCATCAAATACACATATGGCCTGATAAACTGGACTTTGTATTGTAAAATACTTTACTGCTGTTATTAAAACGGAATATTTCCTTAAGAAAAGTTTAATTAAATATAAATTTGTGTTGTAGAATTTGCATTTTTTAATTTATGATTTCAGCCTTTCACCAAAATTGTAAATGGTTGTAAAATGTATAATTAATTTATTTTATTCATAATAATTATTTGTATTTTTTTATAAGGATGTTATGTGCATTTCCTATAAAATAAATTTAGAAAATCCGTTCCCGGACTGGAGTACAATTCCATGACCTTTGGTTTACCGTGCCAATGCTCTATCAGCTGAGCTACCCAAGGAATACAACCACAGACCGCAAATGAATATTTCTAAACTGTATACATAAATTATTTCTGGCTAATTAGAACCTAATATAATTAATCATATATTAAGTGAAGACTTTTTTAATTCATATCTCAAAGATGAGCCCTCATATCGCACCCCGAAAGCGAATTGGAAGTCTGTAGTGGTGAATTAGTGAAAGCTACATAAATTGATAAATTAAAATTCAAATATAAAGGTTTACTTCATTCAGAATAATCAATTGTAATTCTTTAGTGGACGCTATGTATATATTTTTTTAAAAATCTTTTTAGAAAAATTTGTTCCCAGACTGGGTTTCGATCCCAGGAGCTTTGGCTTACAGTGTCAATTCTCTATCAACTAAGTTACTTAATTTAAATTTCTCAATTTATGTAGCTTTCGCTGATCCAGCATTATAGACTTCCAGTTCACTTCAGTGGTGCGAATCCTTGGCGATATACGGGCTCATCTTTGAAATATGGATTAAAAGAGTTTTCACTTAATATATGAGTAATTAGATTAGGTTCCAATTAGTCAGAAATAATGCATGTATACATTTTAGAAAGATTCGTTTGCGGACTGTAGTTGTGTTCCCTGAATAGCTCAGCTGATGAAGTATTGGCAAGGTACGCCAAAGGTCATGGAATGGAATCCCAGCCCGGGAACGGATTATTCTAAATTTATTTAAAAGAAAAATGTACATACATAACGTCGTTAGATCTGTTTTGATCATTAATCTAATTTTATTTCCAATTACTGTTCTATTATTGATTTTATTGAAAAAACTCTGTTGATGTCTACACGTCACATATATTTACTTAATTAATAAAAAAAGACAATACAAAGGCAGACTGATAAATGGCCAGTTTGAACATGAGAATACAACTTTTTCTTCAAAATTTCATTTTATTTCTTGATATGTCTCCATTTAGCTTGATACGCTTAGTCCAACGTTTTTCCAATTTCATTAGGCCGTCCTTGTAGTACAATTTATCAAGTCCTTGAAAATATGCATCAGTTTCCCATTCATGTTCCTCATTTGATTTAAATCTCCTGCCACCAAGCCATTGTTTCAGGTTTAGGAGCAGGAGCTAGCTCAGGAGAATATGGTGGATGCGGAAGCAATTAGCAACGTAGTTCATCCAATTTCTTTTGAGTTTTCCATGATATTTGAGCTAGTGCGTTGGCATAATGAAAAAGCGCTTTCTTTTTTGCTAAATGTAGTCAGTTTGTCTTTATTTCAACGTGAAATCGGTCTCGTAATGTCACATAATAATCTACTGTAATTTTTTTTACGTTTTAAGATAATCGATGGGTATTACATCTTGTGTATCCCAAAGAATAGTTGTCAAATCCCTTCCACCTATTGCAACTACTTTTGCTTACTTTGGTACACTTGAACCAGCTTCAACCAATTGTTTTAATTGTTGTTTTTCTTCAGGTGTGTAACTATGGATCAATGTTTCATTTACGGTTATGGGTCTCTGCAAAAATTCATCTATATTATGTTGAAACATCGCTAAAAATTGCTTTGAAATGACCACACCATTGCGTTTTTGTTCAATTGTCAACAACCGCGGCACCCATCTTGCTGACAACTTTTTCATATGGAAATGTTCGTGCAAAATGTTACCCACACGTTCTTTTGAGATGTACATGATGTCAGATATCTCACGCACTTTCACTTGTAGATCTTACAATACGATATCATGGATTTTATCGATCATTTCTTTGGTGGTCACTTCGATTGATCGATCTGAACGATGTTCATCAATTGTGTTCGTACCAGCACGTTTAAATTCTGCAAACCAATAAATCACAATTGAATTCACTGGAGCAGATGTGCCATAATATTTATCAAACCCTTTCTTTGCTTTTCGCGGTTTTTCCTCGCAAAAAATAATGTATAATCAATGCACGGAATTCTTTTTTATCCATTATTTTAACACAATCACAAGTTTTTCGGTTTTTATGGCTGTCAAACATAAAGTAAATGGCATATAGCGCTAAACATTTCTAAGCAGCCTACTAACGGATTGTGTTTGCTAGAAATTATATACATTCGGTAATCAGTGGCACCATCTCTTGCAAATCGGCTAATTATCAGACCTCGTAAATGTAAGGAATGGAACTCAAAGCAAGCTGGAGATAGGAAGACGTCTACTTCAAGCACATGTTTTTCAATACCAAGTGGAGTTTGAAAAATATAGATGCTGATGTTTATACTGAAACAAATTTTTGAAATTTTACGGTCATAATTTACGTTTGCAAATCTAAGTCATATTTTCAAGGCTTTTTAAAATGCTACTCCAGAGTTGTTTGATTTGAGTTTGGCGCTTCGGATTGTAATAAACGTAATAAACAAATAACTGAAGAAAGTCGAAAGCATTTAACTGTTACGTTTAAGAGCTATCTTCTGTGATTTATCCATGAGAATATTGAATATTTGGATTAAGAATGAGATGAATGCATTTGTATGCGATAAGTTATTCACGGTGGAGGTGTAAAAGTATCCCTTCGTGTAACATAAAAATCGCGATTTTAGAAACTGATCAAGTTTCGCGCGGTTTCATGTTATTTATAATTAAGTTCAAAAAGATAATTTAAAGGAATTTAAAAATCTCGAAGTGCGGGAAATAATAATTAAATTATTTAATTATATATAAACATTGTAAATCCAGTGGCTTGTTTAATTAGTATTAGACAAACTACAAAAATTATATTTCTATAAAATAAGGTCATTCTATTATTGCATAAATATTATTGCGCCATGTCTCGCAAGTTCAACTGTAACAAATTATCGCGAAGGGATAGAAATCAATAGCAAATGAACCTATATATGTGGAATAAAGATACCGTTTCCTTGAATTAGTATAACTACAGCTGTTCTGGAAGGTTTAAAGCACTTCGATTTCGACTTCGGAATCGTAGATAACAAGTTGCATTCTCGTGGCTAGGTTCGTACAATAAATCAACCCCTGATTTAAATTATATGACTGAGCCTACAAACCTGGTTTGCACTAAGAATGTTGTAAATGTTAACGTCTTCACCGTTCGTGCCTCGTTACTGGGGCAACGAGCGGATTCGTTGAAGAACATTCATGATCCTCTAGTTATACGGTTGCTTGAGCCATACGTAACTAGAGTATCCTGAAGTCACCGTCCAACAACAAACGCGGCCAAACCTGGGGCAACGAGCGGATTCGCTGAAGAACGTTCATGATCCTCTAGTTATACGGTTGCTTGCGCAATAGGTAACTAGAGTATCCTGAAGTCACCGTGCAACATCAAACGCGGCCGCCTTAAATTGCTGCGGGAGTCGCTGGGACGACTGGGCATGTAATTTGGACGGGCACGCTCCATGCGAACTTAGCGACGCACTATGGGAAGATTGAGTCATTTTCATGTCATAAATCTATTACGTCCATATTTATAAAAATTTTTACATGATTATTTTCTGATAATCTTGAGTATGTATGCTTGAAAATAATATACACAAAAGAGTATTATATATAAGTAATAAAAATGAAAATCACAAGGGTACTGTAATTAAATAACATAATCGTAAAAAGTTTCAAGCAACTTATAGTTATGTTAAAAGAATCTTATATAGAAATAATAAGAATGAAAATCTTAAAGGTACTGTAATTAAATAACATAATCTTAAAAAGTTTCAAGTAAGTTAAAATTCAGCCAGAAGTTCCAAAGCTTCATCTAAAAGTTACATAGACTTGTTATGATAAGGTTTTGTTAGACTTGTTATGTAAGGGTCCGAAGTATACAAAAGTGTTTATATAACGTCTTCATTAGTGGCTATCCTAGAGCATTTTCTAGCATGATGAAGTCAGAATCCTTTATAATGTTTGTTCTGTGACTCCTGGACATCTTCGGAAAGTTGCTCTAGAGGCAACACAGAATAATATCGAATTACACTTGCCCCGTGGATTAAGACTTTATGCACAAATGATGGTATATAATACTACTTATATTATTTGTTAACAAATAGTTGTGCTGTATCGAATGCGTACTATCCAAATTTCGCGGCATTAATGTTTTTTCCGCTTCACATAACTTGGAGTATAACATAAAATGGTTTTACTAATTCTTCACCAATATCAGCGATTTCTGATGTACAATAATAATTTTTGAAAAAATCGTCTAGCTATATTGCCGTCAGTGGTATTGCTACTAACTTACTTGTGTTTATCTATATTTAAACCAAGTTCTTCTCTGAACCTCCTTTGTGCATAAGTCTTCTTTTATTTTTTCAAATCTTTAATTTCTGTTTTTTTTGGCACACCATCTTTCAAAGCTTAGATTGTAAGATATATGTAAAATTAGTTCCATAAATCTGACCCAACAATGCAAAGTCGAAAGAAATGTAGTCAATAGGTTTATCTTGTATTTTTCCTAAATTGTTCATCTCTGTAGTTCTTATAGGACAAATGGTACACACAGAAGCTGATGAAGTTTCCCGACAAAACTTGAACCACTTTGGCCTCAATCATTGTTAAAAATAATGTATTTTGGATTACAACTTCACCACTTTTGTTGATTACGGTTAGAGTAAGAGTGGCTATTTCGGCATTAATTTTGTCTAGCCTTCTCGGGCGTTTCCTTTGAAAATTCTATTAAAATTGGATGACAAAATCTTACTAATAATGGAGCAGAATTTTCCTACAGTGTTTCATTTGTATTAATATCAAGAAGTTTCAGGGGCACTATTGAAGATATAAATAAATTAGGGTCGGAAATTAATTCACTCTCTTCAGGCAGGACTTGCTTGTACTCGCTTTGTCCCCTTGATCCACCAGAAGCCCATTTAAAATATAGCATTAAGTGCATTGAGCCAACTTTGTAAACATTTGATTTTCAAGATTTTAGATGTAGTGTGATCCAAGAAATTTTGTAGTTTTATTTCTGATTTAATGTTGGCAATTTCTATGTTCGATTCTGATGGATATCACGTTTGTTTAACTTCCCGAATTAAGTTGTAAGATGGAAACGATAAATAATAACTCATATTACTATCAATTAATACAAGACATAAGTCGCATCTGGTACAGCATAATTAACTAATTAGCGACAAAAACGAATGAAGAGCTGTAATGTTTACTATGCAAATGCACTATTTTATACTTAACCTTTAATTACACGGGTCGGTGTAAAAAATACACCATTTGAACTAAAACGCCCACCATTTTTAAATACGGAGAAGTACGACGATGCCGCGCCACCTAACCTAAGCCTATAATCCTAGTTACCGCCACCGTCAGTCTCGCTGCAGCAGC
>JAHWXV010381205.1:0-10070 GCA_024586415.1 Phrixothrix hirtus | reverse complement strand
TGATTTACTGATCTTGTGCAATATTAATCGTCTGTATCGATATATTTTGATACAGCAAATATGAATATCGATCTGACGATTAATCAAGATCTAGGGAAATAGTGACACCTCCTAGACTGACGAAGACTGTATCAGACTCCCTCGGTTAAAAAATCGAAACAATATTAGAACGTATCATTGTGGAGAAACTACCCACAATACGGGAAAAATACTTTAATAGACCTTAAAACCCTCAATATCCTAACCTGGAACGCTAACGGCATTAAAAGCCGAGAACTTGGAACTTCTAAACCTCTTAAGAACTAAAGATATCACAGCTGCACTGATCTCTGAAACCCATCCAAAACTCATCGACAAATTCAGAGTCTCCGGTTTCACCACGCACCGCAACGACAGAGTGGGGAGCCCCGGTAGGGAGTAGCAATATTACTCAGATCTAACATTGTTCAAATACTAATACCAATCTTTAACGCAAGTTATAAATCTGTCATGGTTCAGGCCCTTATCGACCACAACCCAGTAACCTTAACTGCGGTATATAACAAATCGAAGAACTGCATCAAACAAGAAGATTGTAGAGCAATTGTTTAATCGCGAGAACGCCCTAATCGGTGGCGATCTTAACGATAAACACATTCTGTGGGGCTGCAGAAATACAAACTCCAATGACCGCACAATAGCATCCTGGATAATGCCTAATCCAAATTCCAAAATTATCGCACCACAGGATGCAACCAATATTCCCACGAGGGGAAGGCGCGACATCTTAGACATTTTTTGCAAAACAAAAAATAAAAAATTCGCGGAAACAGAAACACTGCACGAGTGGTTATCGGACAACTTCCCTGTAATACTAAAAATAGGAGACCAACGCCCCACCCCAAGAAAGTCAACGCTGATTAAGACCAACTGGCAAAACTACTCATATTTGATGTCAGGGTATGAACTGACGGAGAAAATGCAAACCGAGGCTGACATCGCAGCAGTCATCTTCCGCTTAACTATGTCAATAAAGAACACACTTAAGCAATGCCAGAACACGAGCAACAGCTCGGTATCAAACATATGGGGTTTAAGCGAGTCCGAAAAACCACTGTTAAATTTTAAAAATAGAGCCAAGAAGATTTGGGCATACACTAGACATCCTAGTGACAAAATTAGATACTTCAAGCTACAAACCGAAGTCTCCAAAATGCTGAAGGAGAAAAAAGCAGTGACTGGGACCACGTAATTAAGGAAGCTGGGGATAACGAAAACCCAAAATTATGGTGGTTACTTAATACATTAAAAAGTGAAAGTCACGAGGGCGTTCTATAATTCGGGGACGATGAACGGGCAGAAGCTCTGGCCGATGTCTTTCAAGAACAATGCTCAAACAATTTGCCCACCAATAAAAGATGAATAGAAAAAATCGATCACGCAGTCAGGATAATTGCCAACTCTACAATTGAAGAGCCTCTATCGACTGTAGAGGAAATTTCTAACTTAATGAAGAACATGAAATCGCGCAAGGCCCCAGGTTGGGGATGGAATCCTGGTCCGAGCTATAAAAGTGCTCACCGCAAACCCGAAAGAAGAAATTGTCAACATCCTAAACAATTCCTTGGCAATGGGTTATTTTTCTTTGCAGTAAAAAATAACGCATATCATAACCATTCAGAAAAAGGACAAGGACCCATCCATCCCCAAAAACAGACGGCCAATTAACCTACTTAACGTGCTTTCCAAACTGCTCGAAAAGATCGTCAATTCAAGACTACAAAACTTCCTGGAGAACAACGAACTCCTTCCATGCAACCAATTCGAATTCAGAGGGAAGCTTTCTGCTGTACAACAAGCAGTTAATCTTGAGGCCATGGTAGCTAAAGCAAAACTTACCAAATTTGTATAGTGGCTGCGTTTTTAAATGTGGAAAAAGCGTACGAGGAGGTGTAGAGACACGCTTTGTTGTACAAAATGTACTATTTAAACATACCATTTTCGATAACCAAAATTGTATTATCTTTCTTAACAAACAGATCCTTTCCAATAAAAATTGGCAACTCGTTGTCTTCTAAACGTAAAACTACAGAGGGTCTCCCGCAAGGTTCCGTCCTCTCCCCAGAGCTCTGTATAACATTTTCGTCCACGATATTCCAAAATTGAAAGTTTTCAAAAACGCAGAACTCCTGCAATATGCAGACGATACTGCCATCGTAGTGGCTGGTAGGAACTCTGTAATGGCAAAATTGACAATGCGACAGTGTCTGCCAACAATATTCAATTACACTGCTCGATGGAAGATAAAACTGAACTGATACGCTTTTCTAATAAGCCGGGAAAAACCAAGGAATTTTTCTTAAACAAAAAGAAAGTAAAAATTAAAACCAAGGCGACGTATCTCGGACTATTATTCCAAAAAGACTAAACATGGAAGGCAGATACTGCAAGACGGGCAGCCTTATCAATGAATATGATGAGAAAACTGTATGCAATTCTAAGTCCATGTAATGTACTCTCCCTCGAGCAAAAAAACAAGTTACTGAACACCGTGCTGATACCATGTTTGACATATGGAGAAGAGATATACGTCAAGGGTTTTTCAGTTGCCTCGAAAAGAATCAGTATCTCGCACAAGTTGCTATGCGTGATTACCGGGGCACCGTTCTACATGACGAGTTCTAACTGGAAGCACCCAACCTCATTGAAAGAGCAGCGAACAGAAGAGAGAAGATAAAGGAGGGACTCCTTCAACATGCCTCTCGATCGATACAAGAAAAAGCCAGGAACATGTCCTAAGTAGGCTCAGCTGTACGGCACTCATCAACCTGGCGATATTCTCCAAACCACCAGGTCTGAACAAGCACATCTATATAGCTCAATCAGCTGAATACCTGACTTGAATGGAAGTAAAAAAATCTCCTCGGTTTTACCACCAAAAAGATTCGCTGTTTAACGTTATAAAACGTTGTTAGCTTACCGATACGACACTGTTATTGAATTTTCTAAATTGGTACGATTTTTCTAGTCACTGATGCGAAATATAATTTCACTATTTACTTGCACTTAAGATTTTAAGAATAAAGGCACCTTTACACCTTTTTGAATTATTTTACAATTTCAATATGGCGCTATACGCTTGCAAAGTCGATTTCCCGCAAGTCTACTCGCATCTCCTCTTCTCGTCGTTCTACCGAAAACTACACCACTACTACTTAGTTTTAGTAAGTTTCACACTTATCATTGCCAACCTATATTTAACTACCTTCCTTTTAACAACTCATTTCTATTCAAACTTTTGCGTACAAATTATTTTCAAACGTACATAAACGAAATAAAATATATGAACCGGCATTTTAGCGCTTATCTTAATTTATGAATTAATATAACAAAACTCAAATCTTGACTCATTACAAAGCTGATATTCCAGCTTCTTCGGTTGAAAAAATAAGTGGCAATTCTTAATTTCTTTATTCGACATTGGTTTTCGGCGTAATTTTATTTTCATCAAACCCAGACACATCTCGCTGCCCGTTTGATTTATATCGCAAATATTTTTAAAGCGGATTAAAGCCGTATGTGCCAGCAGTTTTGAATTCATTTCAGTCAAAAAGCAGGTTGTATTTTTATGATTTGAAATTTTGTTAGGAATATTTAATACTACAAAATAAGTGAAATAGATTTGCATTATTGAAAACTGTATAGCAACTTGTCATCTGTTTTTGTTGAAACTTTGTTATTATGTTTATTAAACGAACTATTTAATTGCTTTAATGTTAAAAGCTATACTGCTAAAATCTGGGGACTATTTCCCTATCTTTTTGCTTTTAGGCCTACGAAAGATCAAGATTTCATAGTTCTTCGGCTGATGTTAGTTTAGGGCAAAATCAAATTAATTTTAAGTGGAGGAATAAATAGACTCTCCCATTTAAATTTTTTTGCAATCACTTCAAGATGCAACTTGTTGAACACCACATTATTTATAGAGTTCAAATTATTAAAAGTGTCAAACCCCTACACTATTACTTTAAGCAGGACGCGCGCTAGCTAATAATTCGAAATTTAGAGGCCAATGAGCACATGGAGAAGGTAAACTTGGATGCTTGCATAAAAATGGTACTCATTTTGACCAGATCAAACAGTGGCGCTTAAGAGAGCATAGAAGGTAGACGAATGATTAGTGAGGTTAAGATCAGTCAAATAAAAAGTGTCAAGTGGGAACGAGGCAAGCAGATGATGACTAGCAGACAGGTCTGTGATTCTTTTTTAATTTTTCAAAGTTCATATTATTGAACCTTAGGCCCCTCACATTGGTGTGGGTGGGTCGGGATCAACAATATGGACAGTAAGCAACGTTTTTACCCGAATTTCGGAAACTCCGGCAAGAACTTAAATACAAAACGAACTAAAGAAATAGACGCCAATAATACGGAGGTATGCAAAGAACAGCTAGATGTAGACGCCAAAATTGACATGATCCAGGAAAAAATGAAGAAATACCAAGAAATTATGGAGAAAGGAACAGCAGCAATTAATAGGCTCACTGAAGAACTCCAACACCTTAAATACCCGAAAAGGATTAGCGAAGGAAGAACCTGGGAAGAACTCGGTGAGGAATCAGAACAAACACAATCCAGGAAGTCTAGGAAAAGGAAGAAGGTAAAACCGAAAATGAAAGCTATCAAAGAGGAAACAACAGAATTCCCTAGACCAGCAATGGAGGAACGAGTCCACCACTCTACCAAAGAGTCCACCACATATCAATAGGAAGAAAAAGAAGAACAGAATTCCTCTGGAAGTACCATTAAAGAAATCAAACACAGAAAGCTAACGGAACCCACAACGGCAGACAAGGGCATTCAAGAGATGAATGGCAGAACTAATTACCCACCACCTATAGTTCTGTCGAACAAAAACAACTACATGGAGGTTAAAGAAATTGCGGAAGACCTTGGCATCAAATTCCGCAAGGTGATTAACGCAAAGGATTGCATAAAAATATTCACAGAGACGGAAGCACAGTTCACAATACTGCTAACAATTATAAAACAAAAGAAAATACCACGCCACTACTTTAAGTTACCGGAAGAGAATCAAACAAGAACTGTAATAAGAGGCTAACCGGTTTCAATCGCCATGGATGAAATAGAAGAGGACCTCCTTATTCAGGGATTCCAATTCAACAAAATTACAAGGATGAAGAAGAAGAAGGAAGAACTACCATTTATACTGGTAATAAGTGACAAAACGGCAGAAGGTCCCAAAATAGAAGATATCAAACAAACCCTACATATAGTAGTAACCACGGAGGAAAAAAGAAAGCTAATGGCACCAGCTCAATGCTTCCGGTGTCAAGTATTCGGGCACGTAGCATACAAATGCATGGCCCAACATAAATGTATGTGTGTAGCCGCACACCCAACAAGCGGTTGGGAGAAGCTGGCGGATGCAAAGACTAAATGCGCAAATTGCGGGGGAGAACACCCGGCATACTCCAGAGCATGCCCAAGTAATCCAGTTAACTCAAAAAACCTTCACCCCAAAAAGAACTCAAGGGCCAACATCCCCAACAGAAGGGAAGGCGTAACATATACCACGATAACAAAAGAAAAGAAACATGCCGAAGAAGACCAAAAACTCCCAAAAAGATTGGAGGTTATAATAGAAAAGATCCTGATAAAGATACCAGGACTCATTGAAAAGTTTCTCCCAAAGTAAGCAATGGGAGCGCCAGAAGCCGCGTAGAGGGTGCTAGCGAAGATCCCTTGTATAGGTCCTGATCGGTCCTCAGTAAGGTTAAAGCAGGAAGTTAAAAAATGACCAGATCAATAATAATCTTTTCATTTGTTACAAGAACAACTATTGCAACTCTTGATGGTAAAAATCCAACAACGGTCTCGTAATTACTGTTTACAGTTAAAAATTTTTATTTTCCAGTACAAGGAAAAATTCCAGGTAAATGTTCGAGCCGCTTGAATGTTTCATATACATTATAATGATATCATTGAATATCATTAAACAACTAAGCTTTACGTATAATTTGTTTTTCGCAACTTTTACGTTTACGTTGTAACATTTTGACGTTACATAATTTAATTCCTTTACATTTATTTAATATAATAATCAAATTTCATTTATTTCAAAAAAGTGATATTTCATTTTCAAATTAAAAGTGACAATCTTGTTTTCAGTTCAAAAATTTTAACTTATAGGTGGCGTCTGAGATTGATATGTTAGAACCAAGGTGTATAAGACAAGTAAAGAATCACATTTTTTCTGCAAATTGAAGCGCGATTTAACTGTTTAGTTGGATTCATGCAACGAATAAGAATACTAAGGAAGCGCCCTAAACACGTAAAGTGTTATCCAAATTGACTAACTAAGATGGAGGCGTTAGTATGTTATGATTAAGTATTAAAAACGTTATGAAATATGCAGCAATATACACTATTATGTATACACAGTAAGCAAATAAATGACACCCACAATTAACAAAAACTTCCACGACTTTAAATGTGCACTAACAATAATGACATCTACCACAGGTAGTGCTTCAAAGCTGGACACACGCGCGTAGCCTAAGTTTGATAGCTATAGGCGTTTCCTTAGTATCTTTATTCATTAGATGCATGGTCAATTTCACTAATATACGTTCAGCACCAAGGTTTAATGTTATACGTTTTATAATGCTTTTATGGGTTATTACAGGATTATAATATAACTGTGATATGCATTTTAATAGAAACTAGCACATAGTCTTAGTCCTTGTGTTTTTTCCTCCCTACTATATATGAAATATAATTCAATTCTTATATTTGCCAATAATCTATTTAAAAAAATTCAACAAAGTTACTTTTATTTAGTCTTGAATAAAAATATGAACACGTACTTAAAATTTATTCTGATAATTTTTAATAAAAAATAGCAAAAATGTCTGTTGACTTAAATAAGTACTATTACTTAAAACGGTAATCGCATATTTTTATAAATATGGCCAAATTAAAGACATTTAGAACAATAAGCAGTGTCGTTAGCTGTCAGTTTTATTTTGTAATGGTTACTGGTTACCGTGAATTAATTGCAGTTCGATAATGCTTACTTTGTTGTAAGATATCTTGCAAAGGTTGTCATTATCGATGCTTTGTACAAAAAGTATTAAAATAATTATTTCTCAATTATTGTGTCATATTAAATAGTATCAGTATAATTTTTATTAAGTGAAAATTGTAAATTTTGTGTTCGAAGTTATTACAGTTTATAAATATCAATGGTAATAATGAAAAGTTTGCCGAACATGTGTTTTTAGATGCAATGGGAAGGGGTGGTTGTGCTTTTACTAATCGTGAATGATTGTAATTGTCCATATTTGGCAGTACAAATAAAAGAACTTCGACTGGCATTATTCGTTATCTAAGAATGCGGAAGAGCATTGAACTTGCCCTTGACCGATTATTGACAATAAGGTTACCAACCGACGAGCAATTAATAATGATCTGCATCATTCACAAGGCACATTAAATTAAATCGACCTATTGTTTTGATTACAAATTTAAGCGATTCTAAATTGATCTTAATCTTGATCTCAAAATTATTACTATCAAAAATACTTTATATTTTCTTTAGAGTTTTAATAAATCTAAATTCAAATTGTTTAATTACTTTCAGTATTATTTTTTTTAGAATTGAAACAATGAATTTAATTAGCATATTCATTTTCCGCTGTATGAGCTTGTATTCGGTTGTTACAATTTAATTGAAACATTTTGAAATTTAATAGAATCAGTTCTTTGATAAATTGAATTAATATAGTAAATTTTAATTTGCATTCCTAAATGTAATTTAATTTTAAAAAAAGTACTAATTATTAATACGAATAATTTGTTAATTTAAACCTAAATTATTCGCACTATATTACAATATTTAAGCTGGTTATTCTGACTATATACTTGTGTGTTTTATTTTAACAACTAGATACTGTCATTAATTGTGCTTAGAGGAATCGTGCCGCTCGACAATAATTTGAATTATAAGACCATTGACTACTATCTGTCCTGGTAACCAAGTATTAGTAAAACAACCAGCTTAACGTCAAAATTGTACAACTATTATAAAATAACCTGTTTTATTATTCTTTTCTCATTTGTAATTTGGAATATGTGTTTAGATTTATTAACCAACTTATTGTTTCTTATTCACTCATACAAAAAGCTGCAAGCTCCTTGGTTTGTATTCACTAACGTCTGGCACCCATAATTATTGATCAAATTAATGTTGTTAGCATCACTGAATTTGAAATATCCACACTTGTAGAGTTTCATGAAGAAGAAGAAATGGCGCCTACGGCGCTGTTCTTTATTAGCGCCAAATTGGGCGCTAGAGTTTCATGAAGCCGGAAGTAATCCTATTTTTAAATTTAAAGAAGCAGAGCTACAACGTTTATTGTCAAAATAGACTGGAGCGGTTCCGGTGGAGAATAGGTACGTATGGTTAGATTTTTTTCTATGTAAAGAAATAATAACATGAGTATTTTGAACACATTATATTACAAAAATGCATGCACTAATCCTTAAAATTGTAAATTATTTATATTTAAAAATCGCAAGAGGATTCTTAAATTTAGGGGAATTTTATACCCAGCTTTCAAAACAAACAAAATGCCGGCCATGATACGTATTATGGCGACAAGGATTCACTTGACGTAGAAAATAGGGATAGTACTAGTTAATAACGAAGGTGACGGGGTTAGGCGAAAATAGAGGCAACATTTGATACAGATTAAGGGTTTAAATAAAAAAATCGCCTTGTTTTTTAGAAGCACTTATTTTATTTGAACAATACTAGCTAATACGAAAATATTGCATACATTTGTCAAGTTCAAAAATCAATATTTTAGATACTCTACTTTTAAGTTCTTTTTGTGATTATTGCATACGAAAAGTTTCAATTTGTGCCGCTGTAAACCGTATCGTCCTCGGTAGTTTGATATTTAAAATTTAATAATTTTATAAATAGGCTATGTTTTGACATTTAGGGTAAATCAGGTTTCAAAATCTTGTTGATAACCATTAAAGCTTAAGCAACTAAAGTGCCAAAATAAGGGAGATGGATATAAAATCCAATGCAACCGAAAAATTCGGCGTCTTTTTCCTTGAATGCAAACTCAACACGTTGAACTCAGTGTTTCAATAATACTGCAGTATTAAAAGTGAGACGTAACGTCATAACAATTGCTCGGCCTTGCCTATCAATGAGGCAAGGGCACTTGCAATTAATTAATAAGTGAAATGAATTGTAACGGTAGATTATCATCCATATCTAAAAATGACTAGCTAAGCTAAAGAAGAATACACGTAGCCAATTACGGACTTCGATAACCAATACATCGGTTACACACGATAGAGGTTAGTTAACAATAATTTAAATTTGTACAAGTTCGTAATATACATGTACAGGGTACTGAAAAAGGGCCAATGAACATTCACTGAGAACATGACGAAAATGGTGAAAATTTCATTTCGCGAGTTTTTAAAGATATAAAGGCTTGAATGTAAGATAAATGTTATGCATAAAACAGCATATTTGGATTTTTAATTACAGAAACAGAGAGTACCATGGGTTTTCCCTCATTTGAACAATGTGTCAAAATAGCAAACAAATAAATTTGGTATTAAGGTAGATGTTCTAAGCTGCCTTTTCCTGTTATTGTGCAAGCTCTAGCTCTCTTAGCAATATTCTCTGAAACTCGCGACAACATCTGCCTGGTTACCATGTAACGGTTTAAAATTCACTTATGAATTCTCTATAAAATTCGTATTAATTTAATGCATTTCGTTGGCAAATGTAAATTATTGGAGTTCCGTTTTGTGTAATTCTAGACAAAGAATTCTTTATTATTTCAATTTGTTGTAAATCGTTTGCGGACCACTGTCATGATGGTCAGACCTCCGGTGGCACACTGTCTCGTTTCTCGCGCACTGGTTTATATCACTAAACCGCGCGACGCCTCATTTGTACGAATACTATTGCGGCTATGACACGTACAGTTTTCGTATCGGTGCTTGATGATCTCAGGGTAAGATTATAATACTTCA
>JAHWXV010381095.1:0-14243 GCA_024586415.1 Phrixothrix hirtus | reverse complement strand
GGGGGGGGGGGGGGGAGATTTACATGGATATATTCCAACGAATTGGTGAGTTTTGGACAACTTCAATATTAGAACACTCTAGTGAAACGAACTTTAAACTAACCCACGCATGTTCCATTCAATTGCGAAATTCGACATTAAGGAAAACAATGGCCAGAAGTGTAATATTTTGAAGTATGATGGTGGCTTCCAGAGAAGTCCATGCTAAACAGAAATACTAACGCTTCACTTCCAAGTTTGCTACAGTCAATTTAAGAATAATGATTGAATGTATGAAACCCACTGGATGATGTTGAAAATAATACAGGAGATTCTAGAATATTTCTGAGAAATGCTTTCTATCCACTGTTATAACCGATAAACTAAGAACAAGGCAGACATTACTCTTCGAAGGAGTGCAATCTCGAATAAAAACTGATTCTGAACTCGGGTTTACATGCAGTATTTTAGTTTAACTAGAAAGCACTAATGACGTTGCCAATTCCTAATCAAAATGATGAAAAACACGATTTAGGAACGGACCTTCCCGATGTCACGTCCACCAAACTACTGTTGAAATCGGGCAAGGTTGTCAGCACAACGGAGGGAAGAATGGAACCACTTTAATGTATCAAAATGAAGAACATCGCAGACCTTGATCTTCGGAAAAAAGTACATTTTCGAATAACATCGGATACCTCGAGTTGACTTCAAGATTTTGAACGCAGACCTAGATGCAGTAGTTTAAATAGCGCTACTTTATGCTGATGGCGCCCCTCGTTAAGCTTACCAAAAACCAACGACAAAACCAAACTGCTGTCGAAATTGAATAAATCGGTTTACAAATATATTCCCGTCACCAATAGATGGTCCCATTTGAACAGAAATGCTATTTCTAGTATAATAAAATACGCAAACACACGTACAAACGAAGTTGGGTATGCGCACAATTTAGAATATATGAGCATAAAAACGTTCGTTCTAATTAAGTTGAAAAACAGACGGTAGGTATGGTAATTATCTCGACGATCACAGATCGTAATTAACTGATTGTTTCAATGATATGAGCATAAGAACGTTCGTTCTAGTTAAGTTAAAAAAACAGACGGTAGTATGGTAATTATCTTGACGATCGCTGATTGCTTCAAACCTTGTATGGCTATTGTCTAAAAAGTTAATAAGGAAAAAACGGTACCTGGTTAATTTTCATAATTAATTGTGCAAATCCCCCGAAACGAGGATAGCTGAAAAGTAGTTCGGTGTTCCACTATCATCGACTCTAATCCACTCGACTTAGGTGTTATACCTTCGGGATCATTTCTAGGAGTACAGTTAAAACACACTTCACGACGTGCGTAAAGTGGGCCAGAATCCCGTAAACGTGGACAGAAGTCCAAAATTAATTTCGAATTTTCTAAAAAATTGGTTTTCAATGCTTCTCGTGCTGTAAAGCCGAAGGACACATCTCTTATACCTGAATTTCCATGTCAGTTCAAAGTTGACCTTCGCACTGCACAGTTATGTTAGCCGAGGTAACCGAAATTTCACTGCTCGTCTTAGGTTTATGTTTCAAAAACTAAGTGTTGAAATTATATTGTATGAAATGGATTGTATTCCTCGAGGCATGTGCAATACATGAGTTTTTCTTATACTCGAACTTCGATATATTTCTAAAGGCTGACGTTTTCAACTAACCACATAATTATGTATAATATTGCTAGCATCTTTTAGATTTATACTTCCTCTTTCGAATCGTGAAATTTCTAGCTGCGCCTAGATGCTCTTGTAGAAATACAACTTTTTATGAAGTCCCTTCTCACAATTTTTTAATATACGAACCAGTCATATTGAATTCGCCATTTATTTTTTGGAATATCAATTTCAGAATCATAATTAGCGATGTCAGAAATGTCAAGATATCAAGTTTTTAGTCCCTTCTCATAAGTTTTTAATATACGAAGCCGCCATATTGGATCCCCCATTTTGTTTTTTGAAATTTAAATTTCAGAATCATAATTAGCGATGTCAAAAACGTCAAGATATCAAGTTTTTAGTCACTTCTCACAAGTTTTTAATATACGAAGCCGCTATATTGGATCCGCCATTTTGTTTTTTGAAATTTAAATTTCAGATTCGTAATTAGCGATGTAAGAAAACCCGAGATATCAAGATTTTAATTCTTCCTCACAATTTTTTATTATACCACTTCGCCATATTGGATCCATTTTGGTTTTTGAAATTTTTATTTCAGATTCTTAATCAGTGATATCGAAAATATTTATATATCAAACGGCTTCATATTTTGTCCATGTTTTCGAGATTCTGGCCCACTATGCGACGTGACACGACTCAAAACAAAACAGTACACAACGATACTATTTAACTTCCGTGTAAAACGTTCGATAACATTACATTTCCTTACTTTTTTGTTGTGCGCAACAATCCGTCAAATTTATTTTTGTTAACAAAAACCAAACTCCTCGCCGACTAAAAAAAATCGCTTATCCGTTTTTTCTGGCGTCATTTTCTTGAAATTAACTTTAACCCGTAAATTTGACATTAAACAAGAACCTTAAATTATACACACAGTTTTGAAACCGCATAAAAGTAATGACGATTTTGATTGTAAGGTGTAACGTTCCAAAGATCTCTTAGTAACAAAAACAGAGCGCCACACTATTCGTAGCTACATAATAAAAACGACATCCATCGCTTTGACAATCTTAGCTTCGGAAAATGTTAGCATAGTACTGATTACAACAACGCACCCTTCTTCTTATCGACACTTACGTACGAACACATTTACATGGCAATTTCTTAGATTCTTATGCTGGGTTTACACTAAGCGAACAGGACAAAAACTAAACACAAACTTGTTGGTTTGTAACAATCCACTAAAAAAATTTGTTTTATACCTCATCCGGCATAGTGCACAAAAAAAATGTTTGTTCACGGACTAGTCCAAAGGGGTAATTGCGTGTTTTGTTTTTATCCTATTCGTTTAGTGTAAATCCTGCTTTAGATTCAATTTTTTGTTTACACGTCGAATTTAACTTGCGTAAATATTTAGTTAAGAGATGTTTGGATTGAGATAATTGACTTAAGCGACCTGTGCTGAACAATCCTTGATTAATGTGCAGATTTCTGCTACGTTGTTAATGCACGTTAAATTAGAAATAATTAATTACTAACACAAACGATTTATAGGCAATATCCGTAATTGCGTAAATTGTTATAGTAAATAGTTTAGACAAATCTTCAGCCAGTATTTAAAATTACAAAGGAGCAGACGAAACTCAGGCGCCAGCCGTTTGATACAATACAGCGTAGACAAGCGCGATTCAAACGCAGTAACCAGATATTAAATACTGTACGTAATAAATTCAAGATTGGCGCAAAAATTTCCGATGGCATCAACTACATGTTTTTATATGTAAATACCCATACTTAACCGACCAGAATCGAATCAAAGTCAAATGGATTTGCGGCTGACGAATTTTTTCATGCCCGGTACGCATCAAGCTTTAGTATTTATAAGTAACTAAAATTTAAAAAGGCCACGTACACACTAAACAAAATTAGTGGACGCGTGAAAAATGTCCAACAACAAAGAGAGCAGTGACACAAAGCACAAAGTGCTGATGGTGAAATAGTAATCGTTAACTTCAATAACTTACAAACAACTTGCATTGCTTGGGATAGTCGCTAAAATTAACTGAGGCTATTTCACTTGTGAATATTTAAACAAAATCAATTATTCACAAGGGCAAGTCCAGCAAACAATATAAAGTAATTAAAATAACATTGGGTGGTTAATTATACACTCAAGTTAGTCGCTGAAGTAATGAATCTCGTTTAAGAATATGGACGTACGATCAGCAACCAATGTGTGTGGAATTCAGGTTAGATAACAGTAATCTATAGCCTATATCTGTGCAAGAATAGGAAGACAACAAAAGACCAATCTTGTGCTATTTGCAAAGCGCGCAAATAATAAATAAATTAAAGAAATAATAAGTTCAAACAAAATCTGTGAATTCATTTTTTATGTTCGAAATACAATGTTTACAGCAGGCGGATCAAAGTCCTTAAACTACCTGACCATTTTAATTTTATTTATATTGTTAAACGTTTATATTGCAAGAGCATTCCGTAACCAACCGTATAGTCTTTAAATAACAATTAGATACTAGTTAATCTGCGTAGTATATAAATTGTTAAATTTTACGCGAATTTCAGTTTTACAATAAAGCTTATTTTCTTAAATTCAAATATTGTTATGTATTTGCACGTTTAACAATAAAGACTTAGATAAAGAGAAACGTCTATAGGTGTAAAGATCAACAGTATATTCAACAATACCTTGTCACTTAAAAAGTGAAGTTCTGGCTGTCACTTAAATAAATAAATTGCTCTGCTCGGCAATCAAAATTGGTTGGCATCAATCTGATAGCGACACGTCGAAAATAACCCACACCTACTTTGACGTACAGCGCTGAAAAACCAGAAAAAGAAAATCTTAATCTAACCTTGCCTGCCATGCTTCATTGCCCCTTACTGTTATCGCACTTTCTTTATTCTCTATTTTTAATAATCTATACCTCCATCGGAATATTTTTGGAGTCTTCACCTGCGAAAAATTATAATGCCTTGTCGGCTTCCCATTGTGGGAGGAGTGTGGTGGTTCTTTCAATTTATTTTTGAAATACTTTAAGTATCTCTGGTAGGCATTGCATAATTTTTGCAATTCCCTCTGCTAAGGTACCACCTCGTGGCTTCCCCTAGGATGTGGCCGACTTGGAGCAGCTCGTCGATGTTTATTCTGCTGGTGAAAACTCCTTCCTTTGGAGGTTGTTCCGTATTTAAGTTGGTGCGAGGCCTCGCCTCTCTTGCGGATGGGGCTGCTGATGGTGCTGCAGGTCTGGGGCGGTGTGGATCACCCCTTGTAGCTGGCCGTATGTTCATCTTCGCAATTCGCGCACTTTGCTAGTTGTTCTCGCGGTTTCACGCACTCTGTCGTAGAATGTTTGCCCACGCACTTTACGCACACAGGTGCCGCGCAGCATTTCAGATGGGTGTGCCCAAACTTTTGGCGCCAGTGGCACTGGATTATTTTTCTTGTGTTTCCGGCGATTCTATGGTCACACAAAGTGCAATCACTGTTGTGATCGGGGGATAAACCTATTGGGAATTCTTGTGTACCTTCCACCAGGAATTCTCGACGATTTCTCGGGAATTCTGAGGAATTCTCAAGGAATTCCTTGTATGAGGAATTCTTGTGTACAGTTAAGTATGGAAGTGTTAACCCCTCGGTTGTGATCTTGTAGATCGCATTACCTTCTGGTGTCCTCTTCAGCTCAACGTGGTTGAGTGGCATCGGCACTTTATTCGCTCCCCTATGCATCATCCGTACGGATAGCACAGGGAGCTCTTGATGGCGGAGATCTTCTTTTATGTCGTTATCAGAGTTTACTTGGGGATACCCCTGATAACGACACAAAGCGGCTTCTCTTTGTTAAAGCGGAAGGTATGGAGTTCGGCGTCAACTTCTTTGTGGAAGGCCATGGTGTTGTTGTGGTCTTCATCCGTGGCTGGGAACAACTTTATACCTAGCGCAACATTCTGCGCTTTCGCGATGGTTACACTTGGCTTGCGCTTTTTGTCGAAGTACAATTGGGGGTACTTCGCCCGTTGACACCTTCTTCTTGGTTACCGGTTCAGTTGCTTCTGATTCGCCAGCAGCTCGAATCGGTTACTGGCATCATTTTCGACACTGTTCCAGGTGTCCATGGCGGCGACTTCTTCTTCGGAAGATAAGTAGTCCAACATGTCGGTTACCACCTTCCGTGCGTCTTGTTCTGCGCTGCGGTTCAGCACGGCGGTTACTCTGTCGTCGACGGCGAGCATTTCTACATCGATGTATTCTGCTTCATGACAGCTTGGTAAGTTCATCAAGATGGATTTCGAAAAAATTACCTTCGGCGGAAGGACTTTTAGGGCGTACACTTCATCGAGGGTCTTCGGCATGGAAGTGATGGTTTCCCGTTGTTCATTGCTGAGTACTCGCGACGAGTTCTGGCGCCCTCAAACACGAAGAATTACTAGGAATTGCTTGCGCACTATCAAGCACCGAATACTAGAGGGATACTGCAACCGACCCACCGCAGCAAGCTGAAGGGGCCTAGTTACACTATCAAGAATATACAAGAGCTACCAACGGAAGCTCAGTTGCACACCTGTTATCGCCCTTCGCATCTAAGTTCGGTTTTAGCAAACGCGAATTCCGTAGCCATCCATGATCCCGTTTTTGATCGCGACTTCGCAGTCGCACCGACGAGATAGCTTACTCCGCCCACCACCGTTCTTCCCATTTCTTGCGCGTTGCTCCTCCAAATTTTCACTTAACTAATGCTCCTACTAACGCCCCTCTGGGTTTATTTCACTTGTTCCTAATTAAATGTAGTATTTGCCACATCTCCTTATAGTCATGTTTTGCTCTCGGCCAGCAGGGCGGTCGGTTCCCCGCCAGCGCTGACCGAGTCGCTGGAAATCGACGCCTCCGTCAGCTCCCCGGTGGGTGCCACCAACTCGCTTTACGATGTGACGTTAGACTTACCCCATCACATTTTAGAATGTTTTTCCAGTTATATTGAAGAATTGTAATCATCTTCTGATAACTGTCAAAACACAGAAGTCTCTGTATTTTGTTGCTATCAAAGATCATTACAATTTCAATAATTCGAAGAAAAATATAATAATAAAGTATGACGTCACTTAGTATTTGTTATGTGTGTAAAGTCTGCCCTGTGCTCTACCGCCCTTTCGTCTAGACCCCGCCGTTTGTTTTCGATCGTTTCCCATTTTCGGCGATTTTGTGGACGAAGTTGTGTAACCGTACCGCACGTTTTGACCGTAATGGTATTTTGCTTATATGATTGCATCATTAAATTTAATTTATTCTGGTTTCACTTGTTAATAAATTCAAATTATTCCCGCTTTTAAATTGTGTAATAAGTTGTCACCGCTTTAACGTTGCATGAAATTATACACGTGATTTGTCTTTTTTATCTGATTAAAAATATTTCCTTTACCCTTTTACAAGGTGTTAAAGTCGAAAACAATTCGAAATTAACTGCACGAACTGCCGTTAATTTATTTACAAACTTCCTATTTTATACAAACCTATATCTTTTTTTTGACATATAAAATGCGCAAATTCGTCAAGCTAAATTTCTGGTAAGTCTTTTATTTATTAAATTAATGGTTTATTTACAGTTCAATGTCATTTTAAATCGTTTATTTCGATTTTTACAATTCATTTACTGTTAAGTCTTGCACTACAAGCGCTGTTCCACTACTACCATGCTACCGGTTATATTCTCTCTCACTCTAACTAATACATTATTGGACGTAAGTGGATCGACTGATAGACGGGCAATCTTAACCTTTTCATATTTATTAGTTATTTCTCTACATACCTGACAATTCAACATTTAAACAACATAGGCAACATCAAACGAACTAGAATAATTGCCATAAATTTCGCAGGGAGCGATTAATTACGCATTAGTAAAATTCAATTAAAAATCACGAGCGTATCGTTTGTAACAGGTAAAACAAAGCAAGTTCAAATGAGTAATTTACTCAACACGTTGTGCATAACCAACCGTTGCGACAATGACACTGCTGATCACCCTGTATAACATATATTAAAGCGGATACGGACTGGTAGCGAAACAAAGGATGTCGCCTGTTATTTTGCTTATCATGACCTCCGCTGCAAGTCAGTGTACTCGTGCACTTGACATGCATTGAAGCAAAACACTTCCTTATCACTATTATTTTTATTCTATCATCAATAATAATTATACTTAATTTTAAAGGCGTTACAACTGAAAGTCGAGACTTGAATTCGGCTCACCACAATTACTTCCGGACCGTGATGTCATTTAATCAAATTTAAAGCACGCAAACACGCGCCCTCTTAATTCGCCTGAATTCCGTTAACGTCCTTTGTTTATTACAAAGATTATCAATCCTAATTTCTCCCTCTTAAAAATTACAATCCACACATTGTTTGCAAATAAAGGAAAAATATTTTGCAACTCTAGTGACAAATCAATATCAAAGATATAGGAATCCTCTAAAATACTAATCACATTAGGCAACGATTAGCAAATTTTATTACTATAAAAAAAATAACAAGGTTGTGCTTAATAATCATTGTTTGTGTAAGATAAATAATAAAACAACATCGCTGAACATGTCTTTCCTAATTAAGAGAAAAAACACCGTTCTAAGAAAGAACGCCCACCACTAACGTGTACGTGATCTGTGATATGCGTCAACACCCAATGAACCTACACAAAAGTCGCTTCTTTAGTTGCCTAATTAATCACACGCGAGTGTAGCCCCATCCTCCTTCAACGACACCGTACCATCCGTACACCCTAATACATTAGAGTCTCTCGAGACTCGCCGCTTCCCCTGAGGATTTGGACACCTTCTTCGCAAGCTCTCCTCCTTTCGTATCCTGGGTGAACCTACACAGCACTGAAGTGTCATGGCTTGAGCCACACTTGCATGCGTCACTTATCGCATCATTTCAATGAGCGTTCTCACTAAGAAAGCTGTTACATCAAACTGGCACAACAAGAACTCCCACTGACATGGCATAAGAAGCAAGGATATCAGTTCAAATGGGCGTTGACGTGTATTTTCATTTGAATCATGCGTCAGATCTCTCGTCACATCACAGTGGACGATAGCACTATAAAAAAATACAGCATTTTACACTAGAATGGCGCAGAGAAGAAGAACCCAAAAGCCAACCAATGGAAGAAATTGAAACAATCAATGCTTGCTGACCAAGAACTGAAAATGAAGAATTCCCGCCTCTAAAGCTACCAAACTAAGGTCTCCAGGTTGCAGAAGCGACAAATGATTTTAGCTTTCTGAGGATACTCGAAACTCGAAATCCTCTGCCACTCCACCAGCTTGCCCAGGAAAATAAACTGAAGATAATGATCCAGAAAGCACTTCAACAGAAGTTGTAGAAAGGTAGAGAAAACGATTGGGGAACAAAACAAACAAATTCCCACTAACACTAGTGAATACTGATAAAATAAGCAAAAGTAAAGAAACGTACAACATCAAAGACGCGCTAAATCTAAGAGTTAGCATCAGGCCCAAGCAGATATTAAGGAACCTTTTCGAGTGTTACAGATGTCAACTCGAAGAGCACACTTACATCGCTGTAAAACACAGTGCAGGTGTGCTTCAACTGTATAGGGAAACACGGCGAGCTCTGGGTAGTATCCTAACAACCCCAAACGCATGAAGACGAAAAGGTCGAAACAGGAAAAAATTAAAAAAAACTAGCACTTGTAACAACAAAAGCGTTCCAAAGCGTTCTGAAGAGAAAAGTTTTTCATACGAGAGCAAAAAATATCCATAGCAACAAATCTTCAGGAAATAAAGATTCGCTCCGACGGAGAAAGAGGTCGGTTCCCTGATCAACAAGCAGACATCGCTTAAAAGCGCGAGCGCAGCAGTGAGGCCACACGTCCAAATTTCAAACATTGAACGCGCCGAGTAAACGCCTTTACCAAGAATACACTCTGGACCTCCTTACAAACGGCCTCGCGATTTCAAGTGGAGGTCTAAACGCTAAACACCCAGCGTGGAGCAATCGCATTACCAATGTGCGACCAGCACATCAAGACAAAATATCGCACGACCAAAATACCCCACGATAATTTCGTAAGAAGAAAGAGGAACGTCATCGACATCTTTCTCATATGCCACAGCACAAACTCGCCATACGAATGGCGACCAAGGAGAAGCACCGAAGAAGTATCTAGAACTTGCCGCAAGAAATTGACACTGTGATCGAACTAGAAGCTGAGAAAAAATTCCGCCGTGGCCGAAGCAGAAATAACTGCGACAGAGAAACATAAGAGCCTACAAAAAAAGCGGGGTTGATACCGCAAGAAACCAAAAAATATCGTTGGCAAAACTATAAAAAATCTTAACACCAGGAGACTAGACGTTATGGTGCTTTTTAATAACCATAAAACAACTGTGTTCATTCTCTACGAGGGCAAGTACCTATCTGCAAAGATAAAGCAAAATTCTTTGCCGATCACTACCTGAAGCAATTCTCCCATACGCAACGCATAAGGGAAAAAGGTATAAAACCAAGTGGCCAAAAGATTAAAAAATAAGACATAAAATAGACCTCAACGAACTAAAAGCACCAAGGATAGATCAAATCCCAAATTTCATACTGAAGCAGTTGCCCAAAAATGCAGTCAACGAATTGATTGAAATCATAAATAAAATTTTTGAAAGCCATAGGTTTTCTAAACGGTATGACGAAAGTCATGAATTCATGCAATTCGGCCTTTGTACAAAGCTAGCCGTACCACAAGCGTCAAATATGAACGCAACGGTAAGCACAAAGAACAACTCGCGATCTTTCTAGACAAGATGTGATGGCAGGAGTACCGCTTGATCGGTCCAGCTCTGCGTCAAAAGCAAATCCGAATATTCCTCCGAAAGAATAACAGCAAGTCTGCCCCTTTCGTCGACATATAACTTTTACCAGTCCGAACGCGCCAACCTTAAAATTTGCCAACAACACCAGTACTTGTTATTGAAAAAACAGCGGCCAAAATCTCATGATCTCTCAGCGCAATGCAAAAGTAAATGTAAGCAAAAGTCCAAAGTCCAAGAAGATAACCAAAATAAAAAAGGTGGAAACGTTTGACAAAACAAGTAACCTACCTTGGAATCATCATGGGCGACGAGCAACAATATAGGAATCGCGCCAAAATAAGATCCGGCCTAGCCAAGACGACGCAACGCTGTAAAAACTCCAAGGGTGGATGGGCCTCTGCAGCGGTGAGCGTAAAACTCAAAAGACAAATTGTCCACACGACTCTTCTCTCAAGGTTAACTTACGAAGAAGAACCGTGGATCCGCAAAGCAAAAACGAAACAAAATACCAAAACTGTTCTTTGCCTGCCTTTTCAGAATTAATTATATTTTATAAGTTGGTCAATCTTCAGGTAAAAGAAGTCATTTTTAATTTTTTTAATTAAACAAAAATAATTCTTGTTTGCCTTAAGATGTGTACGTCATTGAATTAATGAACAAAGACGAGACAAGTGTGTAGATTTTTAAATGTTTATTAAGACTAACGACAATTCCTCAAATGCAAATATAAACAAATAATTTTGTAACAAAGGAATAAACGTAACCTCTGAGATTTGGCTGCGCATAATTACTAAAGTGTCTATATGTAATAAATTCGTTTTGTTTTTTAAATGATGAATGGGTGTTTAAATCATAATTCTAACTTCTTTTCGGAGGTTCTTCAACTATGACGCGCCAAGTCCGACCGTATCATGCTGCTTTCGGTTCTTTATCATTTATTACGTATTTCAGGAGCTGCGCGTATTTGTCATCTCTACAAAAATGTACGTTAAAATATTACATATATGTAAAAATATTTCAAAAATAAACCTTAAATGAACATGGCCTAATTAGTCTGGTACGTGTAACTCATTAAAGTTCATTCTAGGTCATAAAATGTGTTAATGTTTTATAATACTAAGGTCCCGTTTTTCAATACTAGCATAAGCTTTAGCTTACTTAAACCTTGCTCTGGTTTCATCGAAACCATTGTAGTAATAATCATTTCTACAGCAACAAAGTATCGCTTAAGTAAGCTGAAGCTTACCGGGCCTGATTCTAACGATATATTTAATTGATTTGAATAATCAAAAAATTTAAAGATCTCAAATTTGAATACGAATATTTTTAATGATTTTCAATCCGACTTACTTAAATAAGTGTAATAAATAAAATGTCTGTGGGTTACGATTCAAGAATTCCAAAGTTTATTGTCAATACCTGTTTTAGATAAATTCGAAAGTACAAATCAACAACTTACTAAGAGATGAAAGTTCTTTACTTAGGATTGATGTTGTATGGGCCAGTCTCTGAAAGATTCTGGAGCATCCGCTTCAATCGAGCGTTACTATTCGTTTTATTTGGCACTGTTGTATTTTCGTTGCAGATAGTAAACTCTTCACAATTTTAATTTAAACACTATAGTTTTTAATGAAAGTAAGGTTACGATAGTTCACGTTTTTACTATCAGAAATTACTTAGGGTAACTTGTATCCTTAACAGCCTTTATTAATTATTAATTATACATAAAAGAATTATTTTTCTCAATTACTAATTTATAAGACAAGTTGTATTTTTAATTTTAAACGCTTTTAGCGAAGTTCGTAATAACTTTTAACGCATAAATCGAAATTAAGACACTTCACTAATTTAAAAGCACAATCACTACTCGAGATAATCGAGATTAACGACGAACGAACTTAAGGCTCAATTTTCGTTGTGGCAACAACTTAATAATCTCTTTGATGGTTATGGTAATCCCCATCTTGTCTTTGTAACCTCCACACAGCCTATTTTAAAAAACTTGACGTTCTTACTCTGTCTATTTTCATGACGAATTCGTGATCGTAACCCTGGCTTGTTTGAACAACATATCTAATTCCTAAACCTAAGATATTACAAATGGTTAAATTAAAATATTTCATGAAGCTACAGTCCATGAAATATTTAACATTTTCTGAATATGAAGTTCTACGCTACATTCTTAAAATTTTACCGTTATTAAAATATATCAATCTTAAATTTTATGGGATAAATTAGGATACAGTCAACAAGATGCATCACCGACGCAACCCATTTAGTCCAGAACAGAGACCTGGCTTCGGACCTCGCAAAATATCTCTAGGTACCAGACTTTGTTATAGAACATAAAGAGAAACTCACTGAGAAACTAACTCAGCGCACGCCGACCCTCGAATCAAAAACGTGGCAAGGAACGTATCCAACACTCAGTAACCACTCCCCCCAGCCCCATCATCGAAGGAGGCGGTGAAACACTCAGGTACAGAAGAACCAATCCCCAAATTGAAAATACAAAAGTTGGCCAAAAAAAAAGAAATGGAATGTTGCATCGTAAAAATATACGACGTGGCACCGGACTCGGATACTGCACAAAATCGTTTTTTGAGGGTGCGACATGTCACCTCGATAAAGTATACGCGCAATGACTATACTTTGTGTTCATAAAGTTATGCTTGCATCTTTGACATGAACGCAACGTGTCACGTGTCATTTGTCACTATAACTTGCTACCTTGATGTGTTACCTAAAATTGCAAGATACTTGCTCCATGAACCTACGAAACTAAATCAACATGATCAACCAACTCATATCTTCCTTCGCGAAATCCCTTATGATAATATGACACCAAAATTATCGAGGTATATTAAAAGGTTTCAAAACCCCATCTTTACTACCTCATCCTTATTTTCCGGTCTTCCTCTCAACTGTGAATGTATAGAAGATCAGCGGGGTCAAATGTCCCAACATTGATAGTAGCTTTAATGGCTTTGCGGAGAAAAACAGAGATTTTTAACCATAGACTTGCTAAGTGGACATAATTAAACGTTCTAAATTTACCCCTATTGATGGAATGAAAACGAGTAACCGGGCACCATTATTGTCTTTTCAAAACGAATGTCCCCAAACTCAATCTTATTCTAGAAGCCTCTTATATTTTCTAGTAATCTTGCGGAAGGACAGCAGTAAATTAACTCGCTGCTTATCCAATAAGACCGCTATTTTAGGCCCGATCTTCTAAAGGCCAGTTGACTGCTGGTTAACTAAAATTTAAGCAGTGTAATGCGTTATTATAATCCATTGCAACAGCGGTCAACTGTCGGTTGAATTTAACTAGAACCTTAGTCTATTGTTTTAGTTCGCGTCACAATCAAATTAATATAAATTATTTATTAAGCTGAACAAAGCTGATTTGATATAACGTTCCAAAACAATTGAACTTAAGTCGATGAACTTCATATTAACAATAACATATTTACTCTATGTAAAATACAATCTTTTTTACCATCTCTTTATCGAAGTCCTTATTATTTAAGTAGCAAATAAATAACAATTTATGATTAAAAAGATTAAATAAATTAATAAAACGTTAATAATAATACAGCAATCAAGATTTTAAATGTATTAATTAAAAAATGAATAGATCGATCTATAAAACTTATTAAAATATTGTAACGAAACTAGGTAATTGTTTGTCAATGTTTATTTATATTCACTTAATTCTACACTTATTTATAAGTAACTATGTACACTAATTTATTTTAAAT
>JAHWXV010381070.1:0-10809 GCA_024586415.1 Phrixothrix hirtus | reverse complement strand
TTTTTATACTGATTGGCAGGTGAAAGTGGCGTAATGCTGGACTGCCATTGGTATTCACGGAATACCAATGGAAATCGTGGATTTAAAATTGCATTATTTGAGCATATGCAATAGAAGAGGTTATTTTGTCGTTGGTACGTGTACGCGTGCCGACAGCCCTTCCTGGGCGGTGATTTGCTGCATCTTCACTTACCTTTGGAAGATGCGGATCAACTTAGGAAGGAGTTTTGCCATTCCCTCTGTAAACGTGTTGCACGTTTTCGTGGTTTCCAGTACTATTTGTCCTGCCTGGAGGATTTTTACGGCGTCGAAGCTCGTGGAGGTGGTATTCGGTTGCGAGGGTGTTGGCTGGCTTTCGGCGGCGGTGGGCGTGACCGGTCTTGCTATTGCCTGCGCGTATGTTAGCCCTGACCTGGTGTTTCTTTGTTTGGGGCGGTTGGGACACCCCAGAAAACTTGCCGTGCGCGCACCCCCGCATTTTGCGCACTTCGCTGGCTCTTCTTCGGTCTTTTTGCAGTCTATTGTGTCGTGCTCGCCCCCGCACTTCACGCATCTTGGTACTGCGCTGCAGTGTTTTTGAGTATGGCCAAATAATTGGTAGCGGTGGCATTGAATGACTGTCTTTGGTTTGCGCGGTGACTCGATTGTCACACACAAAATCTAGGACAGTTTTCACGTCGTATATTGCCTTTCCATCGTTCAATTTTTCGACTTCAAGGTAATATAGAAGCATAAGGATCTTTTCTGGGCCTCTATTCATGCTGCGGACGGTTTAGACGGGGATTCCCTGTCTTCTAAGCTCGGATTTGGTGCTATCGCAGCCGATCTCTACCGGGAGGCCACGGATGACCACCCGGAGTGGTTTTTCGCTGTTGAAAAGGAACGTATGAAAGGGTAGTTCCTTTTCTTTTAAATAGGTGGCGACCCGTGAGTGATCGCTGGCGGTTTGTAGGTGAATATCAATTCCTTTGACGATAGGTGGTACTTGTTCTTTCTTCTTCCTCGGAGTTGCCTCTGTTTCTTCTTGTTTTAGTTCAGTCGTGGCCAATGAACTGAATTTATTTGGTGTTAATACTGTTGCGTTAGCCGCTGGCCCTGGAGTGGCTTAGTTATGGGATTTTCGCGTCTTCCCTTTTTGGAAGGAGAAGCCGCCATCTTGAGTGGCCATAGGTTTTGGTTGAATGACCTGGTTTTCCTCCGAGAATGAGTAGTCGAGGGTCTCTTCTACCATCTTCCGGGCGTCTTGCTGTGCGCATCCGAGTTGCGCTGTGGCTAGGTTGTTGCTGTCTTCCTGCTCTTCCAACAGCTGTCTTGTGCGAGCTAGACCTGCAGCGAAGTCTACATTCAGTTGGTCGTGTAGTTCTTGCGGCGATTCACGAATTATTGAAGGACTTATATTTAATTTGGTTAACTCTCCTGCTGGGTTTATCTTCGTGATTAATAATAGCACGCCTACGGCGTCTGTCTGAGATTTTGTGAGAGGTGACATCATCGGTTGGCACTGTCAAACACGTTCTAAATTTAACGCACTATCGAACACCACTTGCGGAGTTTGATACTGCAACCGACCCACCGTAGCAAGCTGAAGGGGCCTAAGTTACAGTATCCAAGAGTATACAGGAGCAACCCTCAAATGCTTGTGTACCTGACGGCAGCCCGATGAACACTCAACAACACCACTAAAATCAAGATGCAGAAGCACCAACAAGTGCAAATGTAACGGCTGGCCACGCCTCCTTTGCATTTGATTACGAGAAAGTGATCGCGGCGACGCGCGGGGCGGCAACCTTCGCAGAAGGGATTGCTTCTATAAAACTTGTACTCCCGAGCATCCTACAAGTGTTTTCAGATTAAAAATCGCGAAACACAGTCGCCTCCTATAAAGACAGGAAATCCACGGAGGCGGGGCTAAATAGCATTTTCGTACATCATTTAAAATTCCAAATTCAAAGGAGGTAAAGAACAGAACAAAAGTTCTAGGTAAATCAGTCCATTTAAAATATTGATATTGATTACAATGCAATGTGTTAGAAAGAGATGGCTATTTAATGTGTAGCAAATGTTAACCTTATATTTTGGGCTACACCATTCTAGCATTTTTTTAACGAGGGTAGCTGCGAGCTTCGACTTTTTAAGTGAGGTTCTACATGTCCGGTAGACCATTTCGATGTGGTCAGTGCAGAGTTACCGTAGTAATTTAATTAACAAGTAGCACAAGTAGCGTGTTATCTATTTTTACTTCTAGAATAAAGCGTTCGTCAATTTTCGACTGACCAAACTAACCTTACATTCCAAAATTTGCATATATCATGCGTCAATTTAGTGTATTATACTGCGTTCTTGGTTTAGTGTATAGTATGACCTCTTATTATTTTAAAGAGTTTCGCAAGCATAACATGCTTTTATCTCTCCCGCGTTGCAACTTCTAATGACTATTGAATAGTCACGATAGGGAGAGAAGCGACTTGACAAGCGTAGGCAATTTAAAAATAAGGAACAAGAGAGTTCTCTAAGAGTTGTTGTGTCGCATTCACAGTGTGAGTGCGGGCATTGTCGCGAATCAAAGCAACGCCACTGGTGAGCATCCTTCGGCGCTTATACTTCTAAGCGTCTCGCAATAAACATTTGCATTCATTGTTTCGCCTCGCGGTAAAAAATTCATCGGAAGAACACCGTGTCTATCGCAAAATACTGCACACATGCTTTTTCGGTTTGTCAAGATTGTCTTGGCTTCTGTTCTTGTTGGTTTCATAAGTTTCATAATCTACCCACGTCTCATCCTCAGTCACTATACGGCTAAGGAAGTCGTAACGTGCCAAAAACTCAAGTACACCTCCTTGACGCTTCTTTTATTCTCCTCCCTAAAATTTTTTTCACCAAACGTGCACGAAGTATGCGAAAACCCAGTGATCTTGAAATTTTGGGAAATAGAGCAAAAATTGTAAACCCACACGAACCAGTTCATCACTAACTAAAGATGAACGTCCACTTTGTTCGTCATCGTGCACATTATCACCTCCTTCGTTGAACTGCCTAACCCATCTCCTTGCAATTGAATCATTCATGAGTTTTTCCTGTTACATCACAGATTTGTTGATGAATGTAGACCGGTATATTGTTCTTCGCATTGAGGAGTGGCGGGATCTTGAATTAACTTCGCCATTTTGAACAAGCACCACGAAGCGTACACAACCCTCAACCAACCCGAAATAGCGTCAACTCCTTCCTAATAGGTCAGGGGAGGCACCGCTCATGCGCGTAACTGTATCTGCGGTGCTACAGCAGCAGGAAATACAAACAGAACTTTGTTTTTGGACGTTCCTCGTACTACTGATGAACGTTAATTGCTGATCGTGCCAGAATTTGTAATTAGTATTAAAACATATTGGAATGACGTAAATTGTATCGCAGTTTTAGGAAATGTTATAATTAACTTATAGACGCAAGTTAAGCTGATTTTGATGTCCCTTATTATTTTTATAGCTTGACTGACCTAGTCCTGGCGCTCTCAAAAACCTTTATCCTACTTTCGTCAATTTTGTAACGGTCTCCACATATTGATTCGTCACCAAATTGAAACAACTGGCAACTTGAATGTGCCGTTTTATCTTTGATCTAACGCCGTCCATGCTTGTGATTTCTTAGTAATTTCTTCAGAGGTCTGAAAAGATAAAAATCGCAAACTTCATCAGTTGCCATTAAAAAAAAGGTTGAAAACCGTGTCGTCGCTCATTTTCAACACAAATTCTTCATTAACTAAAGGCAAATTTAAATGCCAAACTTTTGGACGAAACGTCAAAATTTATTTCGATTGACATTTCTGGATGTTTCTTGTATAAAAAATATAAAAAATTTAAAATATTTTTTCTAGAAAATCAAATTAGTAAAAATGAACGGAATTAATTTGAAAAACTAATAAGGAACGTTTGATATGAAAGGAAGCCCTTTCATTCAATATTTAATAAGACACTCTTTTATTAAATTTTTATTCCTTATACAAAAATGTGCTTACCTGGGTATATTGTCAAAAGATAATTAATATTAAATAATAAAAATGGAAAAGTACGTAGGCTGGAATAATTAAAGCAAAACTTAACAAGATTTGTTTGCTAATCAATATCTAAGAATTATCCCGAATAAGGCGTTTAAGTCTAAAGACAAACAATATCGAACTGTTTTCCTTCAGGATTACTTTTTCTTTTAGTAGATTAAAACGAAACTTCCGATTATTTTGACAGATTCGCTTATTCTGGCCATTATTTTAGTAATGAAATGATTATTAGAGCAACAAATTGTACGAACATGAAACTGTAGCGTGATTTAAAAAATTATCTTCTGTACGTACACTTCGGTCTGCCACAGCCTTGGCGTCCTAATTAACGGATAATTAGCTTCCAGCTGCGGAAACCTTAGCTTAATGAACTCAGACTTCATCAGTGCAGAAGAGAGAGGAATTTAGATAAACGGTAATAAGCCGGACTAACAAGATTTTTAATTTCTGCACCGCTGTTCTAGATTTGTTGGACATACATATTTTTGAAGTTGTTATGAATGATTTTAAATTTAAAAAATAACCAATTTATCAAAGAAATCTTGAATATAAAAAATATTTATTGTGATATCTTCAGAGGTTCAGTGATTGGAGTGTTCAACTTTGCTCCAAAGAACGCGGGTTAAAATCCAGAAAGACCAGACAAAATTTTAGAATATTATCTATTGCATCCTAATTTATCCCAAAGCAAGGATTAAATTAACAGAAAATATAAAAATTTAAATTTTACAAATAGTTCAGGATGGTAAAGTAAAAGTTTTTATCAAGGCAAAAAATGTTTTTTTACAAAGATTAAATATTTCACGGACTTTAGCTTAAGGAAATATTTTAATTTAACTATTAGTAGTACCTTAGGTTTATAGATCAAGATACGCTATTTAAGCAAGCTAAGGTTACGATCATGAATCTGCCATAAAAACAGTCACGGAAATACCGTGTTTAGTTTAAAATAACTAACTGCGATTGCATTCCAAAGACAAATTGGGGGGTTACCATGACAACTTAAAAGGTATTATAAACTCCCGAAACAGCGAATAGGAATCCTAAGTAATAAATTCTAGTCGATAGTTTGAATTTTTCGATTAGCGGCTGTGCTTTTGAATTAGTGAAGTATTTGGAAGTGTTTTAATTTCAGTTTGTGCTGCTACAGTTAGTACGGACTCATCTTCGATATTAATAAATACGAAAAGTAATTACTTTTACGTAATTAAATTACTACCTGTTACTACGGAATATTAGTTATACCAATTAATATACGATCGTAAACAGCTCAACAATCACAACCTCCAATTTCAATAAAAATAAAAGGTGAATAATTATTTTCTTACAGTAAGTAGTCATCCATTGAAAATGCATAACGAACATAAACTTTAAAATTTTTGAATCGCAACCGACATACATATTATTAAAGTAAATCGAAATAAAATTAATTCAAATTAAAGTTTAAATTTTAAAGTTATTTTTATTTTAGATCAATTCAAGTATACGATTAGAATTAGCTCCAGTTATATATTGGTTATAAAAGTGCGCGATTCAAATCACAGAGCTTAACGATGTTTCGGCAATTTTTAATGTGTTTCAGTATTACAACAATTTTTACTCGCATCTGAGATTTATATCGTTTCTCACGATATTAATTTTGTGTTATAGTACTTTGCTTTTAATTAAAGTGTTTTCTTGCTAATTTATATTATTTCAATATCTTTCCGTAATCAACGATTCTTGATAAACTATGTCAGCGTTCTCCGAGTGCATTTCGTAGCTCATTTATTAGTAGCCATCACCTTTTTTAAAAACGCTTCACATTAGTTTGTACTGCTTTTCAAAACAATTGTTTGTCAATGTTCGTACAGATCGTTGCAATTTTGAAAGATTCCCGTTGCTATTTTATCAATATCTGTTAACTCCTGGTACATTTTTCATTTAAAATCCATACTTAGCTTAATTCATTTTAATTCTAACTACATTAGTTTGCGTTAAACGCATGTTTGATTTACCTGTATAAAATTTGTTTTGCATAACGTTTGATAGATGTTACCCCACAATTATTTTTAAAACACGTAATTCAACTTGAACTGTAAATTCAAGTTTGAGTTTTTATATCGCTGAGGTCACAAGTGTAATGTCCTAAATTCATTCTTACCTTGCTTTGTTGTTGATTGCAAGCTATCGAGTCATCCGTGTCAATTTGTGCGCTCGTTTTTGTTGCTATACAACACACATCTGTGATCGTACTTAAAATTCGATCATTAGAATGACTATAGTTTGCATTATGTAACCATTGTTAATTTGAACGATGAAATGCAAGTTAGGGGTAACCGAATAAAACGCTACACGGATCCTTTTAAATCCAAATAATCCCAACCCTAAATGTTTTCTTGTTGAATTGCTAAAAAATCAATCGTTTATATAAGCGATGTACTGGTTTCATTTTTGAATTTAAAAGTTGAGCATCGTGTTTATAAATTATACATTTTATAAAACGTATTTATTGTTTATGCAATCATGTATTATTGCGAAATATTTAATGGCCTTCGAATATATCCTGTGAACCAGTGAATGCAGCTCCGATCAATGCGCATTTCGTATTTGTATTGAATTTTTTATATTAATTACCATATAATATCCATTATTTTATTTAATAGTTTTTCATTTTTTGAAAATGTTTTTCACTATTTTGCAAAAGATCTCACGCTTCGGTAATTTACAACGTTAATGTATCTGCGAATTCAACTCATCTTTATAATTTATATTATTTCTAAAAAAACATTAATTTGATGTTTTCCTAAAAATGTTTCAGCATCATTCCATAATCGGTAATTTTTTGTAATTGTTTTTTAATTTCTTTTACTGATTTTACTATCAATATTTGAATACATTTCTTAATAATTTTTATCCTTTTAGAAAAAAATTCCAAAATATCTAACAGTATTTCGGTAATTTACAATATTTTTCAGTAACTGCTTGATTTATTTAGTATTCAGTAATTTAGTTCTTTTCGACTTTTTTTAAAAGTTTCTAATAATTTACAATGTTTTTTAATATGTTTTAATATTTTTCCATTGGCAGAGTTTCTGTGTAATAGATCGTCGGTGTTGTGTAAAACGCCTTTTAATACGCCGCATTCTGCATATAAAGCTTCTATCTATATATCAAATTTAACTAATCGATTTTTTGAACGCATCTCGCATGGATTTTAACGCTTCGTATTTTTAGGCCAGTTAGTCATGAGGGTTATTGTTTAGTAATTTTGAATCTAAGACGAATCAATTCCTTGTGTTCGTTTTACAATAAGAAAACCCTACTTCGGTTATTTAAATGAATTTTGGACATTAAAGGATTCTTTAGTTTTGTTAGGAATTATTTTAAAGAAGATAAAGCATTTTAATTATTTTATCTAAATAAATCGTTCTGTTTAAAAAAGATGACGTAAGTGTTAACATTTCTTGATAACATTCTTTAAGAATGACATCACTCATGTTGCCATGCAAAACTTGTACAGTTCGAAAATACTCGGAGATTTTTACTGCAATGATGCAGTCACGCGAGTGGTCTTTTCAGAAATATAACTTTTGATCGGCTAATTCTTTTGCAAGCGCAGGCACCCGCGTGGAACCCTGTTTTTTCCATTTTATTAGCGTCCTTTGGCGAAAACCAAAGGGGACTCGTTCTTGAACCACAGAGCACTATTTTGTAGAATTTTAAATATTGTTGTGATTATTAATTGTTTTTATAATTTATATTATTTTTGATAGTGCCATTTGCTGCCTCAGGATTTTTAATTTCCTCTTAAAGAATTCTCATTGTTTTAAATGAAGTTTTAAATTGTTACCATATTTTATTATGTAATCAGTGATTCCTAGTGAATTTTTGTCAGCGTTTTATTAAATTAAAATTTTTATAATTTCAGAAACTTTTCCGAATAGAAGAGTTCTTGACATGCAAATTTTTATCATTCACAAATTTCTTGTAGAAAGTGGTTCATTTAAATATAATGATAGGATTGACCGCCCTGCTGCTGCTCGAACACCTGAACTGTAAGAGGCTGTGTTAGAGGACTTCAATGCTAGCTATATTATGGTTTAGAAAATTTAAAACACAATTTATTATTTCCTTACCACATTCAATGAGTTCAAGGATTTATCTCTATCGATTTCTGTCAGAGATTACAATTGTGCAGGTAGGTTCAACAAAAGGAGATTGTCAACCCTTATTTTTCGAGCCAGACACTTTTCACTGATGAATACAATTTTTGAAGAAAGGCATTGATTAATTGCCATAATAATCACATTTATGCACAAGAAGACCCCCAGGAATTAATACAAAAAGACATCCATATCAGTTTACGGTGAATGTTTGGGCAGATTTTCTGCCTCCAAGATTAACTGATGCGGTGTACAAAGATTTTGTCAATGATGAGAGGGTCAGATGGATGTCTTGATCAATACAAAGAAGTTGCCCGTAACTGGTTCGATGAAAACTATCCTAATAGAAGTATTGAACCAAATGGACCACATCACATGACACCTTGGTCACCCTATTGGAATGGGACCGTTTGAATACTTTGGTTTATAGTGCACCTATACAAGATGTACCGGTGCACTCCAACCGTTGTGCCAGCAAATTGGAAACACGCCGTAATATTGAGAGGATCCAACAGTCTACAAAGAGAAAACTGCAAAGCTACATCATTATTGAAGGCGGACATTCTGAACAATAAATTTAAAAAAATCATGTTTCAAAAACGTATTTTATTTCTAGTTTAGTTGATGTAATTTCAATTTACTGCTTTTTAATCAATATTCTGATATGCACTCTATTTTAAATTTGTTTTAGATCTATATTTTCTGTTTCATCAATTATTATTACATGATTTTTTGCACTCCCGGGACCAAAACGCCACATTTAGTTACTTGTTTCCACTTTTAGTCTCAAAGGATTAAAATTTTAATCCCAAGAGAATTAAAGCAAATTAAATCCAGCATAAATAAAGTAAATCCATGAGAACAAAAGAAGCTTTACTATAGAGCTTTGCGAATAAAATTTGAGTAGCATTTTCCGTGAAGCATACATTGATAAATCACAAGAACTGTCAATGTAAAAATCACGCAATTTTACGTTCTTCAACTCTTTTGATTTCAAATTCTTCGAAAGTGCAGAATATAATGTATTCAAGATGTGTCCCAAAAGTAATGAAATATACGTCTGTATCGCGCCCCTATTGGTCGCAGCGCCACCAAACCAGTTTGATTAGATGAGGGGAACCTCAACTGTACAGCGCGCCTAATGTCAATCTGCTCCGAGCATCGTTGGAGTTGGGATAGCTGATTTAGTGCACCTCTGTTTTGAGACCACGTCACGACGCGCGATGGCAGATACTTTCGAACAACGTTGGGCGATCAAATTCTGCACAAAACTTGATAAAATAGCTGCCGAAACTCACGAATTACTTAAACAAGCAAGACGAAGTACCGAATGGCACATCTCGGCGTCCCCGAAACGGAAGAGGGCGAGGATGAGCAAATCCAAACTGAAAATAATGTTGATTGTCTTTGTCGACGCCAACATGTAGTCCAAAATAAGTTTTTACCTCAACTACAGATCGTTAATGACGCCTACTACGTGGATGTTCTGAAAAGATTAACGAAAAGGGCTTCAGCATCATGATAATGAGCACAGCCACACATGTCTTCGCGTCAATGAGTTCTTGGCGAACCACAGGATGAAAACGCTGTCGTAGCTACTCTACAGTTCCGACCTACCTTCGACTGACTCCTTTTTGTTCCCTAAAGTCGAGATCACACTCACACGCGTCGTAACGTCATCTCAAAACAGAGGTGTACTAAATCAGTTATCCTGATTCCACCCATACTCGAAGCAGACTGACCTTGGGCGAAGCTGAGGTTTCCTCCCAACTAACCAAACCGGTTAGGTAGCGCTGCGACAAATAGAGGCGCGGCAACAAAGTATATTTCATGACTTTTGAGACACACCTTGTATACCGCAGGACTAAAGTGCTTTTTAATCCCTCAAGGATTATTTTTCTTGCTATCAGTGGATTAAAAGGAGTACCTTAGTCCCTAAGTATATAATTATACTATTATTTTCTGATATTTGTCACGAGCGCTTTTGGCGTTACGCCCAACGACAGTACTGGTAGCCGCTAGCTCATCGAAGGAGGGAGGGTTCCGAAGAGTTACACCAGAACCATCAGCGCCCTAGCAGAAATCGAGGTATAGGAAGGGAAAGAGGGCGCCACTATTCCAGATGGCCGCTCAGGGTATGGAACTATTTTCGGAATAGCTAGAAGCAGTTTCCTTGGCCTTTTATTAATTTGTCTCGGGGTTGCCTATTGTTAAGACCGCAAGGGTTAGTATCAATTTTGATCGTGGTCTATAGGGGGACCTTAATTAGTACATATCCTCTGAAATGTAAGATATTTTCAATTAGCTTATTCTTTGCTTACCTTGGCAGAATGTTTGTAAATGATGGGCGAATAGATATTGAAATTGAAAACAGAGTGAATGCAGGCAGGAGAATAATTAGCAGCATGTGGTCAGTAACCAAGAGTGAACAGTTAAGTATGGAATCAAAGAAGGCTATATACAATAGTGTATTTGTTCCAACTGTTTTATATGACATGTGAGAAGAAGCACACGAGTAAAATAAACGCCGTAAGTATGAGGTACCTGAGAGCTGCATGTGGCAAAACGAGACGTGACAGAGTAAGGAATGAATGGGTGATGGATACGTGCCAG
>JAHWXV010381057.1:0-13675 GCA_024586415.1 Phrixothrix hirtus | reverse complement strand
TTTTCGAAATGTTTAATTTTTATTAAAGTTACACAGTTTTAACCCAAATATTGTTTTAATTATGAATAATAACTGTGAAAGTTTCCATAAATATTTAATACATTTGACTTTATATTAAATAATTTAATCAACATCTGCAGTTTATCCTTATTATGCATGGATTAGTGGATTGTTTAGGAATTAAATATTTTGAAACTGAGGAGTTGTCATAATTGGTGATTCATAACATTTAAATATAAATAAAATACTTCCAAGTTCCAATATTGTATATCAAGCTAATTTTTCTAAACGTAAATTTATTATTTATTATTATGGATTCCATCGTAAATTAATTATAATCACTTAAGATATTTTATTATTGTATATGTTATGATTAATATAAGCCATATTGACTCGCTTGTAAAATGGTGAAAGTATCCAGTTTAAAACATTTAAAAGCTTACCTCAGTATAGGTTCGACAAGATGGACAATCAATAATAAAAACTTGTTAAAAATTGGGTTTGTAGAAATGGGTATTGCTAAAAAGTCAACCTGTAAATTTGAATCGGTGTGGGAATCGATTTCCTGACATCATAAATAATATCCTCAATTTTTTGAAGTTCAAACCGCTTTAGTACTTGAATGATGGAACACTCGCATCGAAATATTCCCGTGAGCCCTTTTATATAAACGCTGGATGAGGTAGATGTTCTCTTATCATAGTTATCATCATAAGATTCGCGATACTGTCGAAGGCTTTCAGCCGTATTTTTAATAAATATCCCACTTTCGTTGTAGGTTTATTAAAAATTTGTTTTATATAGTGCTGTATTCCCTTTACATCTGCAAATTACATGATTATCTTAAATATTGCTTCATCTTTCTTGATCCAATAGATTACGATAATTTACGCAATAATATAGCAATATAATTAAAAGCACGGTTGGTAATGGAATACAGTTTTTGATTTTGTAAAATCATGAAAAAGTACCTTTCCTATATAATTAATTATCCATTTTCACAATTTTAAGAATTTCACCCTTTCTTTATTTTACTATTTATTAATGCATGGTAAAGATATTGGTTGCAATATGATGACAATGGTCATTTATAGGTAAATATGCAAGCAGAATTTGACGTAATTAAATGTAGGTAAACAACTTTCAGTTCACTACCAATTGGGATATTAAACACTTTTGTTTATACCTTGGTACTTTGGCTAATAAAAATTGATGTTATGGCTCTGATAAAAATGAAATAACACGATCAGTATTATTACTCTATTTAACGTTTTCGTTTTAAAATAACAGAGTGAAATAAATATAAGCTGTAAGGACGACACTAAAAACGTTTTTATAACTTATTTGGTTCTCCTATCAGTATAGTAGCTGCTTTTTTTAAAAACTGATTAGATAGAACCTAATTTTGAAATAACAATCGAGTAAAGAGTTAGGCCTTAGTTTTTAAATAACAAGAAAATACACAATTAAACACTATCAAAAGTGGGAAACTATTATCAACAGAAATAAATATGAAAACAGCGTATACTACAAATTATATTAATAAGTGGTTTAATTTGCTATAATCATAAGAGATGAAGTTACATGATTATTGTAAAAAGACAATGGTTTAGAAATTATGTTAGTGTAAAATATAGATAAAACAAATTAAATAAGGATATTTTGAATATTTTAATGAATAAGAGTCAATTTTCAATAAATAAGACAGTTAATTTAATAAATAAAAATTTGTTGTGAGACGACATACAAGTTTCTCTTGCATACATAGATATACAAATACGCAAATGTCCACAAATAATTAAAATATTATTTGCGTTTATTTTTGGAACGACAATTGTAACTGTTACCCATCCAAATTGCTGGACACGCAAAGCTCTGCTTAACTCCAGAGATTTTCTCTGATAATTCGCTTCAAACCGTTTACTCAAGAAAACCTACAAGTTCACGTAAAATGATGTCAAAGAAATAAGAACCGTAGCAAGTTTAACAAAAATCGTTAAAAACTTTTTCGAGAAAATTACAAAAAACTTGAAAATCGCAAGAATAAACTTGCACTTCCGGTCATTCAACTTTAACTGAATTTTTTGACGTCTCATGTACGGAAGTTATATAACCTAAATATAGTTCTCAATTTTGATTGATGATTACTTTTTGAGATATGTTGTTCACAACTGATACTCCAAGTATTTCCGGTTACTCGTAGCTAAGAAATATACTAAGTTTAAAAAACAGCGTTTTAGTCGATATCAGGAAAGTTGTTATAGTTAGGAATTCTGAACATATCTAAAAAATATTTAAAATATCTAAAAAAAAACGATAGAGATAAAGTATATTGCCGGCTATTCGATTTTAACCAAATGTTTGACTTTTGTGAAAAGGAGATTATGACCTAAAATATAAATCTTCATTTAGTTGGTGCTTTCAGTCTTATAGTTATTTTATAAACGGTTAACGGCGAAAGTACTTCCGGTTACTCGACTTTAGGAAAATTTTCTGAGTAACCACCTAAATTATATGAATGAGTTTTAAATGTTTAACAAATACAATACATTTTAAAAGAATCATTACAGCCGATTTCGAAAAATCTCTAAAAACAGAAATTTCGGAAAATATCTAAAAATGACTGAAATAAAGTGGTATTTCCGGTTATTCGATTGCAACAAAATTCCCGATTTAGCATACTACGGCGATTCTGATGTGAAATTGAAATTTTCATTTAACTAGGGTTTCCTGTTTCATAGTTAATTTATTCAGACTTAACGGTGAAAGTGCTTCCCGTTGCTTGACTTACGGAAATATTTTCTGAAAAACCACCTAGATTATATGAAAGGGCATTAAATGTCTAAGAAATTTAGTAAATTCAAAAAAATCGTTAGAGCCGATTTCGGTTATCTGATTTTAGTAAAATTGTTGCAGTTGCGTGTGAGGATAGATAGAAACTAATCTAAAATTTTGATCAAAAACTATACTTTCTCTTTTACCTGTATTTCATATAGGGAAAGAGAAAGCAAAAATCACAAACAAATTCGATCACCCGATATATTGAAGCATGTTCAAGTAGTATCGATAAGCTGGAGTACTTTAATTACCTGAAAAACAATGGATAATTGTAATACATATCAAGATAATTTTTTCTTGAACACATGAAAGTTAAAGTTAGAAAACCTCATGCTATGTTGCGTAATTTTATCTCAAACAGTCAACTTCATTCTCATCTAAATTGTATTAAACTAAATTGCGGTCAAAATATCTAAACCAGAGGTGAAACTTGAAACGCTGGTGTTGGAATCATAGCACATAAATTAGGATACCGTCAGACATTATTGTTCAGGATATGTTCCGGGAAGAAAAATTAATTTAATAATTATTCTTAGCATTTTGTAAAATACATACAACGTTTGAGCGAAGACTGTATTGCACTATAAAACTTCATAGGCTCTTCCTAGAATTCCAAAATTTATGTAGGTGGTATAAACTTTAAGTTATATATTAATGAAGCACTGAATAGTATTGCTCTATATCACTCAATAGCCATAGTAAACGCGAACCTAGTGTTTAAGACACTTAATGGAAACTGACAAATTTAAGTTAGTTCGCAAAAATCAATCGACGGAAATTTAAAGGGCAGCATACCTAGGAGTGGTTACCTATACAGATTTATGGTAATTTTGCTTACTGAGAGAGTTTTCCTAATATGTGTGAGTGTGCGTGTGCGTGTGTGTGTGCGTGTGCATGCCCGTGTGCGCGTGTGCTTGTTCGTGTGCGTGTACGTGTGCGTGTGTGGATCTCTCTCTATAGGTGTGTGAACAGAATATGTTAAAAACGAAAAGTCGTAGATAATCAAAATTTTATATTTGAGTTTGTATCCATCCCAGCACACTATAGTAACAATTTCACTAAAATCAGATAACCGGAAGTGCCACTTTACTCCTACCACTGTTAGTTTTTCGCGATTTTCTTGAAATCGGATGCAACGATTTTTTAATTTATTGTATTTCTTAAAAATTCAACGCCCTTTCATATAATTAAGAAGGTTTCTAAGAAAAATGGCCGTAAAGTGAGCAATCTGAAGTACTCTTACTATTAACTCTAAATAAAATAACTATGAAACTGACAGTTCTAGATATATAAAAATTTATATTTGGTGTCACAAGTACATTTGCATACTAAATTAAGAATTTGGTTAAAATATATTAACCGGAAGTATCATTTTAGTTCTGATGTTTAGGTATTTTCCGAATTTTTCGTTTTTTGCGATTTTCTCGAAATTGACTTTAACAATCTTTTTAAACTTATCGCATTTCTTATCCATGTAAGGACCTTACATATAGTTTAAGTTATTTCTCATAAACGTTTCTGTAAATTGAGTAATTGAAAGTACCTTCACCGTTAACTCTTAATAAAATAACTATGAAGCTAAAAGTCCTAGTTGAATGAAAATTTATATTTGTCATAACTGGCGCCGTATACCAAATCAATAATTTGGCCAAAATCTAATAACCGGAAGTTCCACTTTATTTGTATCATGTTTAAATATTTTTCTAATTTTCATTTTTCGCAATTTTCTTGAAATCGGCTATAACGATTTTTTTTAAAACTTAGTATATTTCTTAAGTACTTCATTCCGCTATATGAGTCAAGCAGTTGTTCTAATAAATTTTCAAAAATCGAGTAACCGGAAGTACTTAAATATCCCAAAAACTAAACATCATGTAAAAGTGACCTTTTATATTTGACTTTTATTATCTGCGCATGAGATGTTCAGTATTTAGTTAAAATTGAATGACGGGAAATGCCACTTTATTCTTAGGATCTTTGAGCTTGTTTTTGCGTTTTTCACAAAAACAGTTACAGTTAAAACTACCTAAGGTGAAAACTGGAAAAAACGGAGTCCTGCTTATTCCAGGAAAAATGTACGGTTCCGTGAAAATTATAGCGAAAATACGTAGGCTAAGCCAGAAACTGTTTACGGCGAACTTGGAAAGGAAATATAAGTCCTATGGAATACATTTAACCTGACAAATACGGAAAATTGTGTCTGAATACGTAATGTAAATAATATCTATGCTTTTAAGGTGTATAAATTTTTATGCGTTTCTTAGAAGGAATTGAATTATAATTCTGTATTGAATTTAACGGTGGGACTTTTTAATGTTATTATCATACTTCAAAAGGGACTTATCAATACTATTCTGCTAAAACGCTGAATTAACAGTTCTTGAAACTACTCACGTGTACTTTCATTCCTAATTGTAAGTACGTGCGTATATTATGCAATTTATTGATGCGCTTACAAGTGTTCTGGTAGTGTCACGTCCGCGAATAAAAAAAATGCTTTAGTTGTTTAAATCATGTCAAGATTGTTATTTTTAACTAGATTTTATGTTTCTATTGAAATAAAAATGAATCGCATATATAGCACTCTTGCACCTAAAGAAAATATTAACCTAATAGGAGCCTACGAAACTGAAGGTTTAAGCGCTAAGTAACTCAGCGTTAAATTAAACTACGAAAAGATACAGGTACATGATTCCACAAATGTAGAATGCTAAACTTTAAAAACAGAATGTATTGTCTTCGACGAATATCTTTGATGTTGAAATTTTAGTGGAAATACACGTGTTCGGGTCTCCTGAGTACCAAAATCACGTGCGTGCGTGCATGCGTGCATGCGAGCGCGGGCGTGCGAGATTGCGCGCGCGCGTGTACGTGCGCGTGTGCGTAAGTTCTCATGTTCGTGCGTAGGTGCGCACGTGCGCGCGTGCGTACGTGCGTGCGTGAATGCGTGCGTGAATGCGTGCGTGCCTGCTTTCGTACATGCATGCGTGTTTGCGAGCGTGCATGCGTGCGTTGACGCGTTCGTGCGTACGTATGTGCGTGTGTACGTGTGTGCGTGTGTGCGTGTGTACGTGTGTGCGTGTGCGCGTGCGAGCTTGCGCGTGTGCTCGTGCGTTTGTACTTGCGCATGCCTATTCGAGTGCGTATGCATGTACGTGTGCGTGTGCATGTGCATATGCGTGTGTGTGAGCGTGTGCGTGGGCGTGTGCGTGGGCGTGTGCGTGGGCGTGTGCGTAGGCGTGTGCGTGGGCGTGTGCGCGTAGGCGTCCGTGTGCGCGCGCGTTCTTGTGCGTGTGCGTGTGACTGTGCGCGGGCGCGTGCGTGTGTCTGTAATGCATTGAAGGAAACCTCGTGTGTGTGCCTAGGTGGCATATTGAGTGATCCTGACGCAGTGCCCCTTTTTCTTTGATTGGTTGCATATTCTACACGTTAAATTGCGATACTTGTCAAAATCTTGAAAGTTTTGTGTTTGGGACCCCATCTCCCAACTCCAGGTTTGTTCCCATACACACAGTATTGTGGCTTCCGATAAATATTGTGCATAGGAAGTTATGATTGATGATTAGGTTTTTGTTGACACATTTACTCTTGTAGCATCCATTAGTGAATGAAGGTGGGAGGGGTCTATGCAGTGTTGCAATACATAACCTTGATATCTCTCGCGTTTAGCTAACTATTAGAGCTAACTATTAGTGCTGGCTTCAGTAATTTTGATGATGGCGGTTGTTTTAATTTCGCATACTATTTTAAGTATAATTAATTGTATATTTACCAAAATTTTTCTTTGTTTTATCGGGGGCATTGATAAGTTGCTCTATTTTTTTTTATTAACAGAGACTAAAATCGTTAGCTGCTAATCAATTTGGCAATTCTTAATTCCTTTGATATGTTGAAATTATTGTTGTTACAAAAAGCCTTAATGACAATAAGTATCTAAATCTGAGTATCATACATACTCGTACATATATATGTATATGTATGTACACACATACATACGTTCTTATACAGCATATGAACACGCATAGCATTTTAGTTTTAATATTCGCGTGGTATAAACCAAATTACTTTATTTCTATTGTTCAGTAAATAATTATTTTGTAAACATAATTTATTTACTTTATAGTTAAAACATCTGTCATTATATCAAAAAGATGTTAACGCGGTATGAAATACGAGTAATTGTGTGGCTAGACACTTTACTTCTGTACTTAGTTATCTATCAATCCCAAACTTAAATGTTTTAAGCATCGTTTGTAGAGGATTTACTAAGGAATAAAATTTCTAATACGTATTTATGTATATGATAGAAGTAATAGTTTGTAAGTTAAATGCAAGAACCGTCAAGTGGTCATATAAATGTATTTTGTGGGCCTGCATTAGAATTAGTTTCTTAAGAACTACATTTATAAATGCATAATTGACTATCTTAGTTTAATTTGAAATCAGCTGAACGTGTACGAAGGTTATATTAAATAAACTACAGTGTTTTTGTCGTATCAAACATATCGTGAAAATGTGTAGACTGTGAACGTGGGTTTAGGAACGTATCATTTTACAAATTAATTATTACCAGAATATGGCAGTAAATGTAACTAAATTTCAGCTGTATTTAGCTAGTGAACAAAAATTTAAAAATCGCAATAGAAAATAGTTTATGCATAGCCTAATATTACAAAACCACAGTCTTAGAAGCTTTTAATTGTTATTCTTAGCGGCATACTGATTATATACCTTTCATTAAATCTAAATTAAGAATAAATTACAATTTGGTACAAGGGAGCCCTTGAAATTTAGAAGCCCATGTAAATGTCTTATTTGCCACTGTTTGTACTCAGCACTGATAAGATAGGTGAATCTACTGTGCATTAAGGTAGAAACACACATAACCGGGACGTGCCCGGACGGGAGGACGGCCTACAGATGAATGCGTGTTTTAACAATTCTAATAACCATACTGATTTATAAAATTTAAATAAAATATATTATAAAGTTCATAAAAATCATTTAAAAATAATGTTATCTGATTTCCTTCGCTTATTTTATATTTTGACATTCAACCGTGTGACGGCTATGCTCCGGTCCGGGAGCGTCTCGGTTATGTATGTTTCTACCTTTATGCGTAAGTACTATAAATTGTATTGCGTTCATTGTAATATTTTTACCCTATTAATTTGGAAAGTTCTTGTTTTTAAAACAACATTCAGAATTAGCATATTTTATAATAAAAATTTAACGCAATACATATTTACGTCCATATATAACTAAATTTTATAATTTACGCTGAAAGGCATATTTGCCGTAAACGAGTAGTAACGTCATTGCAAAATTCGCTATGAATTTATGTAGAAGCCTTAGTCAGCATTCCCTAGCGCAATCAGTATCAGGGCGATTCTTAAGTAAATGGCATAAAGGGGAATCAATAATTATGTCAAATAAATAGTAAAAAAGTGGGATTGTTATTATGTAAATATGTAAAGCATGATGTCACGTAATACAGACCTCGATAATCAGACACTTTATTCAATTTAAAGACCTTTTAGGCATTTTTTAAATATACGGTCAGCAGACTAATGACGGCTTAGACAAGAAAATGACTCCTTTGCAGGCAAATGACTCTTAGACAGGAAAATGATAGTGAATACCAACAATGAGTACATTTGCATTAGTTATTTATGTAAATGAAAAGGTACTAAACATTCAAATAAAAGAAGTTCGTGCTAAAAGAGGAAATCACATTTGTTTTTTAACATTAAGGTCTACAAAATAAAATCAAAAATTTCAAAAACGAATGAACAAAATATATCATTATACTAATTATTCATATAATAGGTGCTATAAACTATATTGTTATTGGATATAAAATTACATGAAATTAAATGCTTCAAAAATTAAAAGAAAGAACTAAATCTTCTTTTACTCTTAATGCGTTTCATGGAGTCATGCGAATTACTGATCAATTCAAATCTTCAATATTCATTAACTCTTCGCATCTGTTTGGAATAATGTTCCGTTATTATTGCATACACTAAGAAATTGGACTTGATATTCTCCTTCTTCATCTATTATGTTATACACTGTCCAGCATACCTATAGCTCTTTTGATTTTATTTCCAATTCACAAGCACATAATCGCCGTTTTCAATACATGTGTAATTCTTTAAATGTTTTTGACAAATTTGTAGGTTTTTGTTTTTTCAAAAATACTTTTTTAACTTTGTTTTCCCACTGCATGTATTATATTTATCTATCGTTATTAAATTCTTCATAACGGCCTTTTCTCTTCAAGCATTTCTCACAAGAGCGATTCAAACATGTTTTATTATATTTATTATAGCATGAAACGTTCAAGAAAGCGTCAATGTTACTGACTGTAACGATTTTATATTTATTAAATATCTGTATGGGAAGATCGAAGTTGGAATGCAGTATATACAGACAAATATCTCGGTCTTCGACTGAAGGTTTTGCGATCCAAAATAGGCTACACTTGCAGAATGTTGAATAACCAATAAACTCATTTCCTATAACATACTTCTCATGGAATCCAATTGGTATCGTTTTTGCTTACGCTCTTTGTGTTATGTTTTGTTGATTTCTCCTGAACATACATTCTGCTGTAATTGTCTTGTTCAAGAAATACTACAATTCTTTGTTTGGCCTCATTAGAAATTTTACTTTTTCTTTCTTCGTGTGGTGTCTCCAAGTAAGTTTTCTTGTAATGTTGATTTTCGTTTAGGTGGTAAAGCCTTTTCTTCCTCACTTTTGTCACTAACTGCAGCAGCAAAAACTAGTTTCTTCTTTTGGTTTTCCAGTTTTTGCGAATTTTCCTTCAACTCTTGTTTCATTACTTTACCAAATAATAACCCTTTCTTTAGTTCCTTTGTACAATTTCTTTTTAGCATTTACTCGATTTTGGACCTTGAACTCTCATGAATACCATATATGTTCTGCTATAATTTGGATAACTTTTTTTGATAAAATTGTAATTTGGACCGTAAACCGATTATTATTTGACTTTTTTGTTTCATTAGCTTATTTCTTTGCAACCTGTTAGGAAGTGATTCTTTTCTAGCAGTAATAGCTCGGAGTTTGACTTGTAGTCAAGCAAATAGCGAAGGCAAAGGTAGGGGAAAAATTTTCTACTTATTTGACCGCTATTGGTGGCGTGGAATTTTTCATGGCCTGCAGAAATTCTTCTGTAATACCTTTTTGTTTCGCTCTATACCTTCTAGTACTCATTTTCCGTTTTCTCCTTATAGTCCCTTGCTCTTGCAGAGTTAGATTGTGTACAAACTTAATGGTACCATCTGTTTGCACTTTTATATAATATTGCTTTTTACTTTCTTATAATTGAAATATTTTCGTAGGATCCGTTTTTAAACGTTGATATCTTTCTCTCTACAAACTCCTTATCTCTTCTAGAATTTGCTTTCGACGTTTTTCCTTGTTATGGCGCATATCTAATGAAAAATAACGAATACTTAATTATAATATATACTGTAAATGCCATCAATAAAATTAAAAATGAATTGTTGAGGTAGTGAACAGAAAGCTGTAATAAGTAAAGCAATTATTAACGAAGACATTTAATTAGTGTTTAAAGTATGAAGCGTTTGCATTTTTAGAACACTAAAACCGCAAAAATTGCTAAGAGCAGATCTTCTAACTAAATATGTATGAATGTGGCGCCTGCCTAATGAGACTAAATAGGGTGAAACTGGTAGTGGACTATCCTCTGACGTACCAAAGTACAGTTCCAGCTTCTTAGAATTAAGAAATTTATTTTATATAAATTTTCTTAGAAATATATTAAGGTTACTTACTTTAATTATTCTCATATATGAATAATATGTAATTACATTTAAATGATATGCAAATAAAAGTAGAAGTGATGGTAATCTAGTTAGAAATCGGTAAGTCCTACGTTATCACGCTATTTTCCAGTCGTAGTATCATTTTCCTGTCATCTCCTGGACAGGATAATTATTGATAATGAATGTAAAGCTTAAAGTACCTAATATGGGTAATGGGCCAAACTACGCCCCTAATTCAAAGAGTTATATACCCTTTTAATTAAAATTTTGGCTATTTTTCAATCGTGATCTTTAATTCCCCTATCTAGCAATCTAAACTATCTTCGATTAGAACATTGAGGTGGTCCAACCAATTTAACTTAAAATTCTAGATACCCAACACTTATTGATTTTTTAATGATTAGGTTGTGAAATGAGGATTAGTTGGAATGTATATATTGTTTCTGTAGCCCCCTAATACTTGTAAGCAGTACATTCCAACCGTTTTTCTGTCAGGAGCTGTTTAAAATTTTATCTCTTATTGATTTACAAATGGGGTAGTGCATTCTTCGGAGTGATTGGCTGAAAAAAACCAATAGTAATCGACATATTATTTCAGAATGGAGATGCAACGCTAGTAACCACGCGATGTTTTGCGCATTATGCATCAAAACTTTTAATATATCTTGACGACATGAGGCTTTAGAATGGCATGCATCTTCTCTGAAACAGAAATGAATGTAGACAAAATCTTGCCTCTTCACAGCTTCGCTTAACTTGAGTTCGTTAATGTACGGCTGATTCCCAAGATGAACGTGCACCCGCTATTAATGTCTGGCAAATGTATAATGTTAGAAATAGTTCGACTAAAGCAGAACTAATTAGGGTAATGAAAACAGTTGCAGCAGATTTTTTATGCTATCATCTTATTAAGACATTCGAGAGACTTTTGATTCAATGTTCCCATCAGATGCCCCAAAAATTTCTTCACTTTCAAGAATAAAGGCACGGTACTTGATAACTGATGGCCTTGTACCATTCTTCAAAAAGAAAATGCTGGATGAATTGGGTGGTATTTGTTACATCATGTTTTGATGAAACTCCTAATGCCGGATCATGAAAAGTACTTAAAATAGCTGTTAAATATTGGTCTATATCTAAAGAAGCAGTTAAAATTCTGATGAATGAGTCCTTATTTTATTAAGGAAAAAATCATTGATTGACTTTGGTACATGCAATATTCACATACTTCACAATGATTTCAGGCGTGGTGTGGAAGAACATGCAGCCGATGGACGGTAGGACGACGAAGGCGGTTGCATGAATGCGAGCACGCATGTTCTCAGCTGGCCAGTCGGCAGCAATATGCAAACATCTACTATAGTGGACACATGATTTGTGCATGGATCGTCGCCGAAGGCGGCCGGCCTGCGCTCGCTTAGCAACGACTATTTTGGTGGTTGGTCTGCAAGGTGGGAAGATTTTAGTAAAATTCAGAATGATTGCAAGCTAACTAGTCATAATTTCAACAAACATGTCTTCGAGGTGGTTATCTTTGGAGCCAGTGAGCTGAAGACTTCTAGAAAAGTGGCCAGGAGTTATAAAGCACTTCATGGCATTTGTTTAAAAATATAAAAGTAACTTGATGAAATCCTCTAAATTCAAAAACATTATTAGTCTTCTGAAATTCAACACAATGAGAGCTGAAGTAACCTTTGCTTGTTTCAGTGCACACTTGTTTACTCGTTTCACCGGTAATTTTCAGAAAGAAGAACTTTTGATTCACCTTATGTATAATCAGCTTAAAACTCTAACCAGTAAACTAATGGATCGAATACATCATGCAAAGGTGTGTTCTAGGTATAGCCCTTAAATAATGAAAAAGGCTTATTTCCTTTTTAGGAAGTAAACTGTGGAGATGGTCTAGCAGAAGAATTAAACAAGTTACCTGGAGAGAACAAACTTGTATTTTTGCTTCAACCAAAAAGGCATTATCTTGCTTATTACAAAAATATATTTTTACCACATCTTCAATGATTACAAAACCTTTACTCAACCATCTTGAATGTGTGTTCTCATCAGAACGAGAGAAACACAGCAGCTGGAAGTCCATTGTTGAAGTGGCAAAAGTATTGATCTGAAAGTAGATTCCATCATTCATGAATGGAAGCTATTGACTTTAGAACAAAACATGCCCGATAGCGGGAAAAAACGTATTTATGTTTACTGGAACCAGTTTTTAAGAAAACTAATAATGCTGTGGAGTTAAGCAACCCACTTGTTTCTAAGGTTGTAAAAGCAGCTTTATCACTCTTTCATGGGCCAGCGGATGTTGGAAGATGTTTCTCGAGTTCTTTGGGAATTTTGACTCCTCATCAGCCAAGCACGTCTGAGAGAAGAAAATAAGAAAAAACAGCGTGTTGCTGAAAAAAAGTTTGAGATAAAGCTGTTACTTGAAAAAAAAGAAATTGGTGAAAAAGAATTTGCATTGAAACAACTAAAGAATGACGAAGAAGAGAAAAGAAATGCAGCTGATGGGCGTTTGAAGGAGGAAAATGAAAGACTAGAGGAGGCCATTATAAATAAGGATCTTGTTGGAGCTGATATTGCGCAGGTAACGCTTGAAGTATTGAAAAAGTTAAAGAGAAAGAAGATAAAAACAGATATGATGCAAACAAAATCCAGAAATGTGCCGAGAAGAGGAAATCCTCACCAATTACTTCATTTTTTAATAAAACATCCAAAATTTAAGTTTCAGTTGCGGTTTCTTCATCAAAAGATTGGCTAGCTATTACAATATGTAGAAGCTTGTATGAAAAGGACTGTAATTCTCCTGTGATAATTCTGCGATCTTTTGATTTCGCTATATGCGAGTTTTACCATAATTAATTCACGCGAATAAAACAGTAACTTTTTTATAAAATAAAAGAAATAAATAAATAAAGAATTAATATTTATGGAAACTTTCACAGTTATTATTCATAATTAAAACAATATTTGGGTTAAAACTGTGTAACTTTAATAAAAATTAAACGTTTCGAAAA
>JAHWXV010381047.1:0-11343 GCA_024586415.1 Phrixothrix hirtus | reverse complement strand
ATGAAGATATTTATATATATATATATATATATATATATATATATATATACATACACATATACATATACATAAATAACGGTTGCTACATTACTAGATTACGGGTATCCCTTTTATGGTTCTGCAAATAGAATCTTACAAAATAATTAGATATTGTGCAAAATAAATCTTTGAGATTATAATTGGGTTTACTTCCAAGTAATCCTATTCAAGCACTTGAAGTAGAGAGCCGGAAAATGCCGCTTAAATATAAAACCAATATACTAAGTTTTAGTTACATAAGTAAATTATACATTAACAATAATAAAATTATAGAAAAAATCGAAGAATTGGCGTTGTTGAACTTAATTAACAGATATTGGATAGCTAAACTCGCTCTACCTTTCATAAATTGCATTTATGATATTCAACAAATAAAATCAGAAACATATAGAGAATCCGATAATCCCATTTTTTTTTTACTTTCTCTTACCTATATGAAATATAGGTAAAAGAGAAAGTATTGTTTTGGACCAAAATCTTCAATGTAGAAATTTTAGTGGAAATACACGTTTTCGGGTCTCCTGAGTACGAAAATCATGTTTTTAGAGATTGGTCTGTGTGTGCATGTGCATGTGTGTCCGTGTGTGTGTATGTACATGTGTACGTGCGTGGTTCGGGCGCGGCGGGGTGCGTGCGTAAGTGTGGGTGCGACAATGGGTGCGTGCGTGCGTTGGCGAGTGCGTGCGTGCGTGCACGTGTGCACACGTGCCTACGTGCATAGATGCGTGCGTGCGTGTGTGTGTGTGCTGTTGCGGCCGAATGCGCGTGCATCCTGTCAGCGTATGTGCGTGCGTGGTGCGTGCATGCGCGCGTGCTTGTGGCGAACGTGCGCGCGAGTGGGCGTGCGTGCGTATGTGTGTACTTGCGCGTGTGCTTGTGAGTGTGCCTATGCGTTTGCGAGTGCGTGTGCGTGTGTATGTACGTGTGCGTTTGTGTGTGCGTGTCCGCGTTTGCATGCGTACGCGGGTGCGTGTGAGTTTGCGTGTGCGTGTGTGTGCGTACGTGTGCGTGCGTGTCTGTGCGATTATGTCCGTGCATGGGTGCGAGTATGCGAACATTTGTGCGTGTCTGTGTGCGTGTGGGTGTGCATGATATTGGGAGTGTGCGTGTGCGTGTGCGTGTGCGTGTGCGCGTGCGTGTGCTTGTGCGTTTGCTTGTGTGTGCGCGTGTGAGTGTGCGTGCGCGTATGCGTGTACGCTTGCGCATGACCGTGCGCGTGCGCCTGCTTGTGCATGTGCATGTGCGCTGCGTGTGTACGTGCGTGCTTGCGTGTCTACGTGCGGTTGTACGTGAGTGCATGCGTGTGTGGGTGCGTAAGTGCTTGCGGGCGTGCGTACGTGCGTCGGTGGTTGTATGTGTGCGCAAGTGTCCGCGTGCTTGCGTCGGTGTGCACGTGTATGCCTGCGTGCATACGTGCGTGCTTTCCTGTGTGAGTGTGTGCGTCCGTGCTTGCGTACATGTGTGTGTATGTGAGTATGTGCGTATGTGTGTGTGTATGTCTGTGAACACGATATTACAAAAACCAAAACACAAGTATAACAAAATTTTATATTTGAGCTTCTATCCGTCGTCGCAGGTGACCATAACAATTTCAATAATATGGGAAATCCTGAAGTTCCACTTTACTCTTGTCATTTTTTGGTTTTTTGAGATTTCTTCGAAATCGGCTACAACGATTTTGTGTTAAATTTGCTATATTTCTTAGAAATATGATGCCCTTTCGAATAATATAGGCACTTTTTCGTAAGGCGAGTAACCGGAATTACTTTCGCCGTTAAGTCTAATTGAGGTAACTATGAAATTAAGAACCCTAGCTAAATGAGAATTTGCATTTAAGATTACAATTGCCTTCTTGTGCTAAATCAAAAATTTGGGTAAAATCTAATAACCGGAAGAACCACCTTATTCCTGTCATTTTTAGATATTTCCGAATTTTTTGTTTGCGACATTTCCTTGAAATCGGCTCTAACGATTTGTTCAAAATCTATCGTATTTCTTAAACATTTAAGGCTCTTCGATATAACCTGGGCTGTTACTCACAAGGTTTTTTGTAAATGGAGCAACAGGAAGTACTTTCACTACTAACTCTGAATTCAAGCCCTAACTAAATAAAAGTTTATATTTAGGGTCACAACTGCTTTTTTCTACAAAATCAAATATTTGGTTAAAATCGATTAATCGGTAATACCACTTCATATCTGTAATTTTTAGATAATATCATTTTCACGGTTTTCTTGAAATCGACTCCAACGATTTTATTTAACTTAGTATATTTCTTAGCTACTTCAATTAGTTTTACGTTAAGCCAGGAGTTTTTCTAATAAATTTGTTAAAATCGAGTAACCGGAAGTACTTAAAGTAGTTGTGAACAACGTTTCTCAGAAAGTAATCATTATACGAAAATCATAAACTATATTTGTTTTATATCTTCTGTACATGAAACGGCAAGAATTTATTTAACATTGAATGACCGGAACTGTCACTTTATTCTTGCTACTTTTAGGTTTTTTACGATTTTCTAGAAATTTTTGTTTACATTTTTTCGAAACTTGCTACGGTTCTTGTTTCCTTCATATCCTTTTACGTGAACTTTGAGGTTTTCCTGAAAAAATGCGCTAAAGCGAGTTAACATAGGAAATCTCTGGAGTTAAGTACGGTTTTATGTGTCCAGTAACTTATATGTATGACCGTTACAGTTATCCTTCCCAAAATAAACGTAAATAATATTTGAATTATTTGTGAACATTTGCATATTTGTATACCTATAAGAGAAGGTCGTGTGTTGTCTTACACCAGATTTTTAGACTATCATATTCTTACAAATACATTAAAAGTTTAGTATTATAAATACGTCAACAATAATATATCCAAATTATATAAAAATACAGTTCAACTTGAAATTGCAAGATCTTCAAATCATTACAAAATACTCACACATGGCTCAAAACCAAACGACAACGTTATATGTTCCTGCTATGATACTCAAGTTAAATTTGATAGCTCAATTAAACTAAATCCAATATTTAACACTTACTCACCAGAATTGATAGACATCTTAGAACCCTTAATTGTGCTACTTAACTAAATGAACGTCAAATATTTTTATTCGTGGACTGAAAAGTTCAATTGAAAATGAAGTAATATATCCATGCATAGTAAAATTAGTTACTTAATAGCAAATATACTAAAGCAAATAAATGAATTGCAATCCCAGCAGAGAGAAGTAGTTGTAATATGGATAAAGGGCTATGCAGGAATTAATAAGTCTACAGACTTATTAATTATTAATTATTCTTAACCAATTTTATTAAATTCAATTAAGTTGGCTTCCATTGGCTTACCAACTTTTTTTATAGCATAATCGTTTTCGTTGAGTTTATTTATATTCTCATTGGTTATATATCCGAAATTGTTTTAAGGCAAATTACAATCCCTTCTTCCCATTCCGCAATTACCCTTTTACAAAATGATTTTCTATTTACAGCGTTCATTTTTGATATTTGAAATTGCTTGCCCATTTCCAAGTCACATATTTTAATATTGGTTTAAGATCATATCATGTTTACCAACGTTATTTAATTTTACTAAATCCATAGTATTTCTACAAATGTTCTATATTTAAACGTAACCATGAAAATCAGTGTTAATAATTACATTAATAAATAATGCGCTCGCTAGAAAAAACTGATAACGTTTTGCAAACTGATTCTTCACTTCAGTGCACACTACGTATTTGTAGCTTGATGAGCACCTACTGCGCCAGCTGAGCAGCTGCAAAAATTTTTTAATGTACCAATTAGTGTTCAAAATAAAGTACCTAGCAGACCTCGATACTTATCTAATCATGATAAAAAAACAAGCTGAGAAAAAATAACACCTGCAAATATAACATATGCTAATTAATGTCTGAGAAACCATCATTTAGTAATAAAATATCTTTCCATGGGAAAAACACCAGCTTCAAAGTATAATAACCTAACTTGACTTCAGTAAAGAAAAATATAGCTGACAAAAATGTAATAATTTAACTAGTTTATGAGAAATTCACACAAATTTTTTTCCCACAAAGGTAACATCTGCAAACTGAATAAACATTTGATAGTAAAATATCTTTCCATGGGGAAAACGCCAGTTGCAAGGCATAATATCCTAACTTGACCTCGGTAAAAGAAATGAATTGTTCCTTAAATTTTTATGTTTAAGTAAAAATATATAAGCCTATAAAAATGATAACGTAACTTCAAAACCTTGCCATTTGTAAAAAGGTCTTTTTAAAAAACACGTTCAATATTCTAAACTATAAAGTTTAATAATCTATCTAACAGATGCTAGTTAAAAAAACCACCGTGCATAACAATAAAATAAAGTTAATAATTTATGAAGACTAGTATGCTAATTTTGTTTTAAATATAAAACAATATACAATAATTGTTTTAACAATACTTTTAAGTTTCGTCATGCATAACAAATAAAATGAATTAAGACTAGCATGCTAATTTTATTTTTAAATATTTAACAATAGCCCATTGTAATTTAAATGTTAAATAAAATACGTGTAATAATTTATGTTAATTCAATATCAGCGACTGGTCAGGGTTTAGTTTATTTCAAGATGATTTTAACTATTTTAGTTCTCATGTTTAAAATGCGATGGAAGTAGAGTAGAGAGGTGCCCATGTAAACTTCATTTTAAAATCATTCTACATTCAACCAGCTCTGGGTCATGTAACCAGTTTGCACTTGGAAAAGCCGACGGTGATTTTTAATGTTGACGAAGTAATTAGTCATTACCCAGGGTATGACGTTTCATTACTGTTATATCCTGCTGACATGTTTCATCTTTTCAAAAGAATAAACTTAACAGGATTACAATTATAAATAATTGTAATCCGGCCTGGTGCAGCTTTTATAAAATATGGAATATATTGAACATGCAGGACCAAAATTTAATTTAACAAACAATCATACATTATATGACATCATTAGAACTAAAATTATTCGCATTTGCAGAGGATGGTCGAAGTATGAAGATTTTGCGAAGTAAAGCCTGCTTACACTAGTTGTTCCTGCAACAGGAGACCCTAAAGCCGCCGGTCTTTTCTGATCAAAAAATAGTCCTTTTCAGGACTACAAAAATTTTCACATTACTTATTCTTTATTCTTAAGTGAGTGCTATATGGTTAATCTAATTCTACGCATACGCAGTTCCAACCAGGAGGTCATTACAGTTCGATGAACTTGTAGCAATCTCTATCCCTCTCCGACATATCAAGCTTACATAACTCCATCACACTTCAAACCAATTTAATTACAAACAAAATGCCCGCCACCAACATCCTTCAAACCACCTACCTGCAAACAAGGTGGCCGCCCGATCAAGCTACGCCCGCCCTACTACTCACCCCACCAACTTTTAAAATGAATGATAACTCGTCCTAATTTACAAATGGTCGACTGGCAACTCCTCCCACCTTACTAATTTATGATCTACTAATTGCTTCCCACCACCAAAAGGCTGAAGATCTTTTACATAGGGTAGGTACTGTCCTAGAACCCGCTTTACTATACTATTACCTTCCACAACACTATACCACAATATGGGCGATTCCGCTAAAAACGTTTGAGTTATGAATGATGGGATTGTTGGGGAAAGGGTGTCCATAACGTATAAGTATATTCCCAGCTCTAATGAAAATCAACCGGTCTTATTTATTTTCGGCTAATTGTTTTGTTGCTATTTAGAATGCCTCGTTTTTGGTGCAAAACTCGGTAAAACGCTAAAAATTCAATACATAGTTGCTTTTATTGTAGGTAAATGTTCATGTATATAGAAGTTCTTAAATAGGTGGTTTTTTAATTGTACATAAAATAGTTTTAACGTGCATTATAAATAAAGCCATATTCCAATTATTAGTGGAAGAATTAATCAAGCTGATTCACAGAATCGAAAATGGGAGAGGAAAATGTAATAGAATCAAACGATTAAAGAATTAGTTTAATTAGAAGTATGTGATAAAGATAGTTGCAAATTTTAGATATGCAGAAACCCCTATCGATAGAACTGACCTGTAATATTGAAGAAAAAGTAGGACATTGCAAAATTATCGAAAACTATAAGTAGTTAAAGAATGTTACTGCATACCAAATCAAAAATGCCAAGCTTTGCAATGCTCTCAGGAATCCAAATTATATTACAGAATTCCAAACTAATTTAGATTAAATCAGACTATAAAACATCCAAGTTTAGCGATATGACACTAGATGCTTCATGCATATTATACACGTAACACGTACCTCTAGCCAATTTAAATCCCAGGAGTACTTCTACATTTAGGTTACTCTGCCTCATATTTTACATAATTCCAGTGCCAATCTCTTTAGGAACGTCATCTAACTATTCCACTGTTGCTGTTTCCTGGTTCTCCGTCGAAAACGAACAGGTCTCACGGACGTATACTAATATTTCGATGCATATACGTAGTTACAAATATCATGAAGTCATGCAGGACTACTTCTAGGTGATAGTGCTGTAATCGTCCCACAGACGTACAGACGATTTCCCCTTTGAGCTTCTAATATACAACATAACCTAAAATTATCGCAGCCATTTTCATTGCAAGTCACAGCATGCTAACCTTAGAATATAAAAATGATAAGTTATCATAAGATTTGTAAATAGTTAACGTTTTACATAATTAAACGATTTAAAACCCACTGTTGATTGAATGAATACTTAAACAGACCATATACGATTTAAAGTAATTGAAAGATTTATATTATGAAGCAAAACAAATTTTCTAAATAGCAAGTAAAAGAAGTATACAGTTATATTCGAAATAAATATAGCTTTGTAAATATAAAGTATACAATTCAGTACAAAGATAAATCTGTGAAATCTATGTTATAAATATACAGGGTGATCCAAAATTAAAGCTTACATGTGGGTTAATAGTTACGAGCTACAAATAAACATAAATTAAATCCCCACTGGCCTGAATCCATGCCATACGTTTTCGACGAGACATTCGATGAGCAGAATGCCTACAAGAGGTATGCATTGATAGAAAAATATTACGACGTACTGAAAATAACTTTCTAACCTAAATATCCCAAAGTAATAGTGGCAATACTAACATGGAGCTCGATTAGAAGCTCGTTAAATTAAAGCCGCCAATAACCGAAGAAGGTAAATTTAAAATGTTACCACCAACATTTGAGGCCCGAAAAGCTCTAAAACCTCCCTTTAGGCTCAATAGAAACGTCATAATAAAAGTGACATCAACGGAGCTCTACTATAAAGATCAAACGGTAAACAATACTCAAACTACTCAGAAAGAACGTTAAAATTGAAAAATCTCCATAATACAACACAGAGCTAGTGAAGTTCGGTATACAAATAAAACCTCCGGAATATAACTGACACATAAAAGCAACGCAACCTAACATCCACGTATGGAATAGGAAATAGAAATACACACTAACACAATTTATCGAAGGCGCCCAAAACGAAACAAAACTCTAGGTGAATAAATATAAACAAGCCTATAAACCAATATATAAATAAACAAAATAAAAAGGTTCTTCTTGACTTTTTCAAAAGATTACCTCCAAAAGCTCAGATTATCGAATCTCTTGAAATCAAATTGCCCAGCAACTTCTTCTAAAACTACTCCCCACGACAATTTCTCAAAAGCTTTCCTAGTTAGTTTCTTCATAGGGTCCTTCAAGGTTATACGTATTAGCTCCTACGCCAATTTTTGATCCAGAGTAATCAGCCAATCTTCACTGCAACGTTTCTGCGAAACGCCATAATAACCTGAAACGCAATTTAATGGAATTTCTAAAAGTCTACGGGTTTTCACTATACTATTGATTCCGGAAGTGTAATTATTAAGACTGAGTTAAAGACAAAACAAACTTTAAGGAAGTGTCAAATACTGTGCGCGAGTGTACAAGTTTAGTTTAAATAACAAATAGAAAAATTACTTAATTTAAAGCAGTTATAAAAGCTGATTAACAAAGATTACGCAACCTGATGAAAATATTGCCGGTTACCGCCCGAAATCAGTCAGGATCGTTCTTATAATCATAAGTAACATAAACAACGATATCTGATTATTTAAATATTAATTAATTAGTAAAAACTAATTAAAATCTATTTCGAAATATTGCATCGTGTTGTGCAAACGAATTGTTTAAAACACATATAATCGTTATCCGTATCGATAAGATAGTAAACAAAGAAAGCCATTCCAATTGATATTCGCGGAACAAAGAACGCGATCACAAATTTAAGTACAAATAAGACACTTTCACGAACTAAAAATCAGTCTTCGTATGAGACTCTGTATGAGACATTGCCTAGGGCAAAGACCGTAAAGTTTTTCTATTAAGTTAAGCTATTTTGTTGATAGTTTTTACAGCGAGTTTGGCGTAACTTCCCTGGGACTCCTTCAGTCTGTTAAAAGCCTGATTGCCTTTCAAAACCGTTGGGAGACGCTGTATTCTAGAGATCTAAATACAGAGATTCCAGAACGATGCCCTAGTTTTCGTTGCTCTGTAACTAAGGTAGGCCCAGTTTAGAATAATCTAACCTCAGGAACTCCCGTAACTGAGCGTTCCTGGTGTTATTACGCCGAATTGAAAACTAAAAACCGTTGGGTCGATTACAAACAAGTTGCTATGTAACTGGTTGTGAACGACGCCAAGCGCCCTTCAGAGTCGTCGTGAATTCTGTTGTAGCGATAGAGTACGCACGTCTACGCTAAACCGAGGCTATTCGCTGTACTAAACAGTTCATCCTTCGTAAATTTGTGGCTGGGATGTGATTTGCGAAAACGATACCTGTTTGTGAGAGTCGCTTAGCGCCTGCTGTGTGGTATCCCTAGTCGCGGTACCCGCTATCGCTTCGCCTCTGTCCGCACCGACACGAACTACGGCCCTGAACGACGCTGAAAGTGACGCACTCCCATACAGGCCTCAAAGCATACTGCCGATTCATCCATTCATATATATCAGGAGAACAGAATTTGACCGAGCCTAGGAAATTGGTAGCCGCCGCTCGCCCGAACACCGCAGCAAATTCACATTGCCGTGGTCATATGAGCCTCATGCAAATATTGACTTAATCAACGTACACAAGTAGTTGTAGATAATTTGCTTTGTCTGTTATCGAACATTTATAATTATTTTGTTACCGAATTAGAATGATTTTAATTTTGAGTTTTGTTTATGTTCGAATTACCAATTTATTTTTGTAAATAAGTTAGTGTTACATATCATTTTAATTCCGCCGATGACCGAAACGAATATTAACTAAAAGTTCGTTTCATGACCAAAGTATGAGCAACATTATTTGCACAAACGACGTCCACCGTAAACTAGCTATTTCACCGACATCCCGACCGCTAGGCCAACCTAGACAGGGGTGTCTAGGACCACTAACTGCAACATCAAGTACTACCCCCACACGACTAAGAGCTACCACCGGGTAGAATGCAAATTCTTTATTTTTCGTGTACCTTTCACTAAGAGCTGAAACGTCACATCACCACGAAACCTACAAATAGCAGGTTAATAAAATGTAAAGCAAATAATCCTAATGCCTGCCATAATTCTCTCAAGTCTCTCGAAAATTTTTTAAAGTTATCAAAATCTGAATAGAATCAGAACTTTAATTGACTAAATATTATAAGTGAAGAAAATGCATATTTCCAATGTATAACACAATGGAAACAGGCGAAACAATCTATACTTCAAGACAAATTTAATCCGCTAACACTGTAAAAAAGAGGAACGTGAAATTTCATGGAACTGGTGACCCAATATCATTTCTAGAAGGAATCGAAGAATTACAGAGTTTTTATGATATCGACGGCCACGATTTATTACAAGAAGTGTATATAGTAAAACATGAAAAGCCGTTAAAATAAAAATACAAAGGACAGCGAATAAATTTAAGTATGGTAAAAAGCATATAAATATATAAAAAAGTGTAAATAAGTTTGAACAATAAATATAAAGCAAACAATAAATAGGGCAAATGAAAAGGTCACCTAGCATAAAAGCAATTGCACAAGAGTTATAGATTTTATCAGGAATCTGACAACGAAAATCTTCCCTGTCACACAGTGTTTAAACAATTACACATTCCTTCAGTTCTTAAAGTCAACCTTGGGTTCAACTTATCTGTGAGAGCTAACGAAGCAACTTACGTAATTTATACGGAGCAAAGTATCGTTATAAGCTTTTAACCCTTAACTCATTTTAAACGTGACCGTTAAAATTTTAATTCGTGGAAATAGCGAAGTAGCATTACTATGATTATGTTTTGCAGTTCTTAGATTTATTTTGTAGCAACCTAAAAGGTATGCTGTATCAAACGGAAGTACCGGACCATTTGACTATTGACACCTTCAGGTTACTGCTATAATATTTTGTGCAAATTTTATAATTATATCTTTCTCATATTTAATAAAACGTTTCGGTTTAGTAAAACAGCTCTTGCATACATCTTTATTAGGTTTAATTTCTGAATAATTAGAATCAATTTGGTTTTACCTATAAAACTTTTTCTTTAATTCGAATCATATAATATGTTTACCAAAAGTTGACATAGTTTTGTATTACACCCTGTATGGGCGTTAGATCAATGTTAATTTTAAATGTTAAGTGTGGGTACGAATAAAATTGTAGTTTCTAATTTAATTATTGAAACTTATCAATAACCAGTTTCTTAAATTATGTAAAGCTATTAGGACTATCAGAGGAGCTGCAGCTTCTAATAATTTTCACGCGTAGTACTATTAGTTCTAGTTCAGTAGTAAGACCCATTTTTCATGCAATGCAAAGATACGTCGCTTGATGGAAAGGCACAATAAATATTTCTTACCATTTTTTAACTTATTATAAGTTATACGAAGTAATAAGTGAAAGTTATATTTAAAATATCATGAACTGTAGATATCTTAAATAGTTTCGGAACGCCTGGCTGAAAACTTAGCCTCAATTTTAAAATACAGCTTAATGGACGTTGTGATTAATGATAATCTTAAGCATACAGTTAAAATTTGGCCCAAGTTTTGTAAAGTTAATATTAAAAAGCGATCTCGAAGGTTTTCATTAATCTTTGTTACAAATTTAAATTTACTTTAAAAACGCATTACTGAGGTATTTGACAAGTTAGCGCTTGAACACCAACACCACCTTTATACACACACACACACACACACACACACACACACACACACACACACACACACACACACACACACACACACACACACACACACACACACACACACA
>JAHWXV010381034.1:0-10471 GCA_024586415.1 Phrixothrix hirtus | reverse complement strand
CGATGTAGCATTCCCTACTTACGGAATCGACACCATACCGGTCAGTGTTGGCGTATTTAGCCTACGTGCTACAAGCGCAGCTACAATCCCAGCATTACCCGGGCATGCCTAACGCTATTCTATACAGACTAAGCTCCCTATCATAAACGGGTTACTCTGCAAGCCTGCACGTAGTTGCCCGTGCCGCGACTACTACGTAATTGCACTGACACACTTGGGCATATAGTAGGTAAGCAAACATAACTTGTATATTTATTTAGCCCGCCGAGGCCACTTGTATATCGTGATTTCGCCCTTAATGGGGATCATCAGTACGAGGTTGGCGTGACGGGCTAAATGAAGATACAAGCTCATTTACAAGCACATGACAAGTGCGGTTATATTTAATATAAAGGAGGAGCTATTTTCACTTGTGCGCAATTTTATTTTTTAAAATACGTTTAGGAGAAATCACTACTCATATATTGTTAATAATTTATATCACTATTTGCATTTCTGCCATTTTATGTTATAATAATACGTAATGTTTAATAGCTACAAATAATGATAAGGTAAGGACTGTCCACGCACCAGTAGATTGCCTTCGATAGTTGTGTACGCAGTGGAGAAAACATAGGCCCATAGGTCCATAGATTAAATTTATAAATTACATGGATCGACGTTATGGTTGAATCGCTGATAGAGTAGAACCATTGATTTCACATTTGTTTGTATGACGAATGTGTTCTAGCTACCTTTTGAGTCATTCAATAATAAACTAATTCAATCATAAAATAAGAAATTAAGAGCTCTGTACAGATCGCACAATGTGCTAAAATGCTAACAGCTTATGAAATTGTTATCATCTGACTGAAATGTTGTTTTTTATGCAAACATTTGTTGGGATAATATTTCGTCTCATTACTTGTATTTGCACGCTTGCTTAAATAAGTTGCGTTCAACATTTAACGTACTCACGCTCAATGATCCACTGTTTACGCTTTGTAGAAGTTGACTACATTTTCCTAACGCGCGGACAAAAAAGCAGTGATAATAGTAATTCTTCCGTTTTATTTATCTTGAGTAATTTTACATTTTTTTCAAGACAATAGTAAGGAAGAGGAAAAAGTATTAATTGGTTACCGGATTTATTTAGGTGCTTTTAAAATTTAGCAAAGAACGTTTAACATAAATAATATATTAAAAATTTAAAAACTATAATGAATATATTTTTTAAATAGCAAATATAAATATAAATGCGCATATATTTTTATATTTGAAATGTATTTAACTAAAATAGTTGTCAAAAGGTACTGGTAAAAATTGGTATTAACCAGTCAAACTAATGTGTAAAAACAAATTATGTATGCAAGTTTATTCTTCAAGGACAGTTTGTTATTGATAGAATATATTTGAACCCAAGTAGTAAATAATACAATTAAACTAATTTTAAATAAACTATTGTCATTAAGATAGTCTGCGAAGTGAAAGAGCCAGTAATTGCAAGTAATGATTAAAAAACGAATGTTTTGATAATGACCTACAAAAATTATTAACATTTTAAACTTCTTGAATATAAATATGTATTTAAGGATATTTTTAATTAAGAATCTATCATCACATTTGACAATATATTATAGTTGCTATTTCCCGATAATTATAAAGACGAACGACTTTTAAAATGTAGTTCTTTTTTCTCTATTTGCGTGTAATTGCATAATTACAGCAGTAATTGCCGTGTGATTTATAACACATAGAGACAAAGTTTTATTTTCAAAATAAAGTGACAAGTTTAATTGATATTGAGGTAGTGAAGATCGAGATGCTAAAGAGTTTAAGTGTGTGATAGGGTAAAATGATTGTACTTGTTTTCTGTGGATGCTGTTTAAAGAGCACTGGCCTGTTCCCACCTCTTTATGGATAGACTTGCTAATGAATGCAACAATTAATGGCCACACTCCATCAAGTGTGAATTTGAATTCAAATTTATATTTTAAAACTTAAGATTTTGTCATTTTCGAATTAATTTAGTGCTGTCTTTGGTCATTGCAAATTTCTTAAACATCTAAAAAAGTCCAATTCAAATTTGTATTTACTGAATTTAAATATTACGAATTAAGTTTATTTGACTTAGTATTAAATTATACACGATAAATTTACTATCTATACCAAATGTTTGTATAACCACTTCAGGATAGTAGTTCCAATGTCACGCATGGCGTAAAAAATTCTAAACCACCAAACGTATCTCAGATACGTTTCTATTACTGAAGATATACTATCAAATTACTACAGGTTTAGACAGAGATACAACTTGTAATGACGATAATGCTGTTGTCCTAAATTGTTATCCATAGTGGAAAAAGGAGCCACTGTATAAAAAATATAAAGGTATCGGATACTATTACCTACAGGTAAAAAGTAGTTCAAAGATTTAATGCTCTTTTTTCAAGATTATGTTAGGTTTTTTATCGACATATTTCTTTTATTTTAAACCGATCGTTGTATGATATAACTAGTATACTATTAACTTCTCTCATTTGAATACTTATGCATTACCAGTTGACTTTTTGCTAAAAGAATTTTGAAATTTTTTTTAAACTAAGTGTTTTAATTGAAAGAAGAATATCATACACTTTAAATGTTCATTTTTGTAAGCTCATTTCTTGAATTAGTATAAAAAATAAGAAATAAGAATAATTGTTGGAAGAGGCGAATGCTCTCGATATGCAGCTACGTATGTTAAACTTCTTCATATTATACATATTTTTTTAATTTTCTCTCTAGTTTCCAATAGAATTGTTTTAAAATTCGGTGAACAGGAAAATGTGTCTATATTTTTTTCGCAAATTATTTATTAAGAATTCTTAACAATACCGTCAAAGGAGACGAAGGAAAATGCTTTTTGGACATTTTTTTTAATATTTACGTGTAAAAACAATTATCGAACTTTATTGACGCAAAATTATTTTTCATTCATCAACATACAAATGATTTTGAAAAGTGTTGATCTTTGGCTTGGCTTACTTCAGAGTTTAGGGATAAGTAAGACGAAAATACCCAGATTATTCCACACTTCTCCCCATGCATGAGATTAAGTGAGACAGAAATGTTTAAAACTATTTTTACATTGTTTCTGAAACAGATTAATAAAATTATCTTAGTAAATATGTTAGTAGACGAACTACATTGCTAGTGAAAAACATAATATCAGCCGTAAGACAAACGTCGAAATATAAGTCAATTGTGAGGAAATTTTCAGAAATAATGGTAATGGTAAGTAAGTAAGTAATGGTAATAAGAAATAAGAGTAACAACCTAGACCACGCCCTGGGAGCTCTAGAGGTACCACAACGCCAAGATCGTACTCTTCAATTTGTCGCTTTCCGGCACAGATTTTCAACAAGGTTAATTGGTTTACTGCATAATTCGATCATTTGGGCTGATGTTTAATCCTTTATTTCTTTGTTTAGCATAAACTTTGTACCACTGAGCTGTATGACTAGAGTTGTGCAATGAAAGACACCAATTTTCTGAAGAATAAAGACAAGTTCGCTTATGCGTTTATGATGACCATAACATGGCTGGACGCCATGGAACGAATAAATTTGCAAGCTATTGTGAGATGACACGTGATTCTTACACATAGAGCGATGGTATGGGGAGTTATCACTTTTGGACGTACAGTTTTCTCCAGCATTCATTCCAGGAACATTAAACACAATTCGCTACATCAACACAAATCTTACTTTGCTACAAGACAATGTACGGTCACATACAACTAGCGTAATTGTAGAAATTCGTGAATTTATTTCCATGGGCTATTCGTTTTCAAGCTTTTCGCCGATTGAACACGTATGGAAAGTGGTAGGCAGAACATTGAGTCATCTTCAACCACTAAACGTACTCCGCATGCGCATTTAAGAAGCTTGGGGTAGATAACCCCAGACTATCATTAACAATCTTATGACTAGCATGTCTAGACGAGTTTCTGGGTGCTTAGAAGTCGAAGAGATGCAACTCATTATTAAAAAATACATTTAATCAGTTCTTATTAGCGACAAGAGGACTTCATTAAAGTTCACCTAAATTCTCATGGTGTACTTTTACTTATGGGAGGCAGTATATTTATTTAAACCAATATAAAAGCATTAAGATCAAAAGTCAAAATTTAACAATTAATAATATCATAGAAACATAAATGAAAGTTGGTAGGACACTGATATCCCTCTCCTTCTTCAGAAAGGCTTACGGTTGTAATCAAACGAAATCTTAGACGTTTGGAAATATAATAGTATATAAAAAACAAGTTTCATAAGAAATGTTTTTTAACACATGATATCAAATTTAGAAGACGAGTCTCTGAGAGGCGAGTTTTCTAATGAACGAGTGTAATAAGACGTTTTATGAAACAAGTTTTTTATACTACTTTATCTATTTACTGAAAATTTAGGAAAAAACTCACTTTTTTGAGGTATAATTGATTTAGGGATTTTAGTGACAGTTTTGACATTTGAATATAAAAGTTTTTTCAATTTTTTACTCGATTTTGACGTTTAGTAAGGTTAAAACTAATGTTACCAACCTTTTAAAATAATATATTCCGTGTTAAAAATAAGGCCATTATGAAACTCAAATGGATTTCGAAATGAGCTCATTTCGATATGCAAATAGATGATCTTTTTATCAGAATTTAGAGACAACAGAAAATTTTCTACCAATCACTTTGACAAGTTGTTTTTACAAAATGCTATTATTTTTATTTGTGGAAATTAATCTAGATAAAACCTTCATCTTCTTGGTCAGACGTTTCTTCGTTTGCTACAAATAGGTATACAAACATAACAACTTCGATATCATTATTGAATAAATTTGTTACTAGTGTACAAGACTATATATATCAATAATTATTTATTCGTTGATTTGCTTCTACGTAAACCTTCATTTAATAGAATTTTTGTTTATTTGGTAATCAAAAATCAAAAAAGTTAAAAGCAATTAGCGTCATTTGTGTACGTACCTTTCTAACCAATGGTTCTATATACCAAGTGTTACAAAAAAATCTGGACGGTGGAATATTTCGATAAATAAACCTTTGATCAAGAAATGAAAACATACGTGCCGAGTATTTTTTGAAGTTTTATTCAACTGTCTGCAAATTAACCCAATTTTTGTATTATAGATTCAGATTCTATAGAAAAAAATAAGTAATATTTAATTCAACAGTTTTTTAATTCGTGACAGACGGTGCTATAATTGCAGAAAATACGTTTTTACGAATAAACTTGGAAATTCACTTCCTGTGAAGAGTTAAGAAGAACGTGTCGAACTTTTAGCACCAATTTTGTACAAATCATTTGAAGTATCAGGTATACAATAGGTTACTTAATTAATGAGTGTGACAGATAAACGATGTAGGTATTTAACTGAAATATTGTAACTTTGACAGATTGTTAAAATTAGTGAAAGGTTAGTTTAAGTTAAACCATAGTGTTAGGAATCCATTATGTGAAGGCAATGGCCAACATTTTTGAACAAGACACAGTAACTATTCTGATCGGAAGTGCAGTTGTTAAGTTATTCGAAAAAATACATTTTTCGCAATTACAGCACCATCTGTCACGAATTCAAAAAAAAAGTTCCGATAAAAGCTACGTATTTTTCTTGTACAATCTGAATCTGTACAAAAAATGAGCGTTTACATTTATAATTTCAAAATTTCAGTCCCGGGGCGGCAGATAATTAGATAAAGCTTCACAGAATATTCGTCACATATTGTTTTTATCAAAATATTCCATCGTCTGAATATTTTCGTGACACTGGGAATGGAGCTGCGAATCAAGCCTAAATGTTAACTTACGTATTTAGTTAACGTTCAATCAAATAGGATTCCTTGATTAAGATTTTAGACTTGCTTTTAAGAGGAAGAAATATTACTCCGTCTAGAGATTAGATTAGATGTACATAATTCGCATGTGAAAAGCAAAACTGAACGTTTTCCTTCAAAAAGTGACATTTCAATTTGACAGGCATAATATGGACGAGCAACTGAGAAGAACCATTGTTTAAGTAATAGTTGGTCTAATCGTCTGAGAGATCTTAGAGTTTATCTATAATCTAACCGCATCAATTTTATACGCGGTAAATGAAGGCAGCATGTGCCTGTTTCCTGTAATGCAGAACTACAAATCTACCAATTAGGATAGTTATCCTTTTGAAAGTAATAACGCCCCTGAATCCCAGGTGTGTAGCACTTAGTTGCAAATTGTTTTTTAAAGTGTTTAAGTAGGCCTCTTTTGTCATAATTTGGTCAATGAATATCAGCTTCCCAAATCCTGATGCCACCGTGCACCCACTAATACGCTACCACATTCATGCTTTACATCGGATCGAAGATTTTTTAGGGCATGAACTTCATTTGGTTTTCTCCACACTAATTGACATCCATCAGAACTCCACACATTATATTTGCTTTCGTCGGACAATATAACGTTTTTCCAGAAATCAATTGATTTATTTATGAAATATTTTGCAAATTCTAATCTTTTCCCTCTATTGACTTTATTAATATAAGGTTTTCTTCTAGCAACTCAAGCACAAAAACTTACATTTTGAAATTTATTTAGAATTGTTCTCGGCGTAACAGTTTTCCCTGTCTCCATTTTTAGTTTTATAGCGATGGAAGGTGCACTTTCAAAAGAATTTTTTTTTCATTTGTTGTAATATAAAGTGTTCGTCACATTGATTCAGTTTAGAAGGCCTTCCTTTACGACGCTAATTTATTAAGCGATTTTCATCTTTAAACTGTTTAATAATATATCGAATAGTACTGTAAGATTTCCCGACCATATCTGCAATTTTTCGTAAAGAATAACTAATCAATAATATAATTACCTTTTAAAGAAAATGCGTAAATTAAAATTAAAAAACTATTCGTAATGAATTTACGAACATATTTGTATATACACACAGAAGGCATCCCAAATAATTAATTATGCATCCATAACGCCCAAAATAATATTCATCTCACAATTGTTATATAAAAATTAGAAGATATAGTGTTGGTATTAGATTAAACCTTGTAAACTGGATTTAATTGTATAACATGCTGCTTTATATTTTAAATGCACGTGCAAAATGTCGACGTAGATAGAAAGTTTATGGAATGAGAACATTTTTTATTATTATTGTGAAAAACACATATGTTCTTAGAAAACGCATATTTACTTAGATTAAGTACTTGGAGATGATATACGTTAAGATATTTTCAACAGAGTTATTAAGTAGTATGGAGTGAAGCAAGAATTTAGTACTGGTTAATATTTTTGCAATCTAACAATAAGGCGAAGTTTGTTAAATTGTAATTCAAAGCCTTGATATAAATCAATAATCCTAGACAGCAATAGCAAAATAAAAATAAACTACGCAATAATTATATAATAGTACGGAAAAGGTTACTGTATATTTTCTCTAGTAAATTGATTAAAATTAAGTTTTAGGAAGAAGTTTATGTTGTTATTTATTCATAATAGAAGGAAGAATATAATTTAGCAGTTTAACAGTTTTTCAAGTTTCATTCATGATTTATAATAGTTATTTCTGATATCTTTTATAAATTTGTTTAGTTTAAAATTACGGAAATTTTCAAAAATAATTAATAAAATGTTAAATTTTACGCACTTTTCAATAGAAAACGATAATACTCGTCCTTCGTACACGGTAATGGTATTAAATGCTTTACTAGATGTAAAGGGCAATTACTTCAATTTTAAATTTTGTTACGTTCTGATAAAGTAGTTAATTAACATACAACAAAAACAAGTTATCGTGGAAGGTAAAATGTGACTAATTTTATAAATTGGCTCTGTAGCTGTAATTAAATTAACAAACTTTGTCCTTAACAATTTTTCTCCTTTATTTTTGCGTTTAAACGTGAATGTCAGAATTTTATTTTTATATCGAAACTTATAGTGAAAATAAAGATTTAATCAACTTTTGGATGATCAATTTAAATTAGCATAAAAAATCAGTAGACGTAAAAATGTCGATGCAAAATGGCTACTGATACATTTTCTCATTAATTTAAATAAAATAAATAGTGAACAAGAGCTTTTACTATATCAAAAAATATACAGTAAAAATAAATATGTTAATATATTTATTAAAAGTATGTTGGTCAGGGACATTTCAACAATAATTGGAACGACGACACTATTCTAATTATTCAATCACGTACAAAATTAAAGGTATGCTTTTATATAATCACAAGTCATACTGTATTAAGAAAACAAATCTTTATAGTGGGAATAAGGCAATAAAATAGACATAAATGAACAGGTCAACTTTGTTGCAAATAATATCTAGGTCATAAAATCGAATCCTTTGGAAACCTAGATTATTAAATAAATTATTAATTGACTAAATTATCTTCTACCTTTCCCTAATTTCGAAGTAATTTATAAAATTAACATCATTTTATGTTACTTTACATAAAATTTTGCTCATCTAAAGTTGAAAATATGATAACAACAAAAAGTTACAACCAAATACGTTGGTATCATCGACAATCTCATATAAATACCCGAAATAAAATTAAATGTTATTGTTTTCATACGTTTATGACATCCATAAAAAATTTACATAGAAGAGGTAACTGGAAATTTACGAAAGCCAATAGTTTTATGTGTACACGTAAAAAATTATTTACACGTATAAATTGATAATAAATTTATCTTTGTCTTATAAATTATTTGTAAATATTATCGCGCTTATTTAAAGTTGTCATACGACTTTATTTGACATTGTGCGGTTTAGGTTATTTTATTGTGCATTAATACTACAAATTGAAGTTATTTTTTCTTTTTTAATGATCAAAAATGACATGTTAAAACTGTAAAAAGAAGTAATAATATTATGCATTGTCACTTCGCTTTTAACTTTAATTTTGCATTTAAAGACGATTTCACAGCATCATCACATCGTCATACGTCATTTCAAACATGTTTGGTATAAACCAAAAACTGAATATGGAAGCAAATTCAGCTAAAATAAAAAATAAAAAACCCATTCGCAGATAAAGAGCTTTTGCAAAACATCCAAAATCTAATTGATTATTAAAGGCTTTAAATTGATTCAAAAACTAAACGAGAAATGCCTGAACTAAAAAATTCAATCAAACACAACGTTATCAAGCACAATAAAAGCAGTTACATCAATTTAACATAATAAATCAAAAACATCAAACAAGTCATAGGGATACATTATAACGGGCTGGAACGCTACTTACGCCCCTGAGGTTATCAAAGAAGTTAATTTTCCTGAATCGGCTAGTTTACTCAGGCCACCACAATGGATATAAGATGAAATTAACTTCGCCAAAAATTCAGGAATGATTCGCGAATGTCAAAAATCGGAGAAAAGTCGTGATTTACGGGCGTCACTTTACCTTATTTGTTTTAGACGATTAGAATTTGGGAAATGGGACGGTAAAGGGTTCTATTTCAAAACTGGAAGGATATATTGTTATTATGGGACGCCCAATAATTAATTATTCCTCGTACGCCACTGGGTAGGCGCTCCAATCCCGTTGAGTCAGACTCACAACTAAAAATGTTTTACTTACTTAGGGCTAACGTTTTCCTGTAAGAAACTATTATGTCCTACTACTAAACTTATTTATGACAGTGAAATAATAAGATCGTCTGTTTTAAATAAGTCGCTTTTAATGAAAATAACATAAAATTAATACAGACAATACATAATGTCAGCTCTCGCTGGTTTTTTTGTGTTATTCACGCTATCTAAATTAAGAAACATCATTATGCTTTACGGATTATATTAGGTACATATAGTATTTTAATTAAGAATTCAATTCAAATTAGAAATCGTTAAAAACATCCTTTTATGTAAGCATAATCTGCCTTTTTAGTAAAATATTTTAAGGTACCTCGTAGAATATGAAAATACTGCAACTTATAAAATCGCATAAGAATGGATAGTTGTTGCAGCTGTGTAGACATTACGTCAGCACGATGATCCAATGTAGGAGGGTTGATTAAATTGTACATTTTTAAAGCACTAAATATAGAACGTAAACTTGTAAAAAATAATATTCAGTAACAATCAAAGTAAATAATGTATTTCGTTAAAGCAGAAATAACTGCAATACTCATCCGGGTAATTGGTTTAAGGAATCAAGTTGAGGTTCTTTGGCGTCGTTGAAAACGACTACGTGCAAAGTAACACATGACTATCGATCTACGTTGCCTGCAAGGGGTGATGTAACCGACGCGCAAAAAGTTCTGTTCAGACCACGCTTAAGTAAAGACGTGTCTGAGAAATTAGTGTTGTTCGAGGTTGCCACTTATACTTTGTTTTAGGAAATACTAGGCCTTCGTTAGAGAATTTAAGACTCTGTTGGGGTTAGCAGCCTTTTTCAGAAAATACCGGAGGACGGGATTTGTTTTCTTAAACGAAATGGCCGCCATTATCC
>JAHWXV010381032.1:0-10223 GCA_024586415.1 Phrixothrix hirtus | reverse complement strand
GGAAGGAATTTCAAGCAACTTGCATTCCATGCAAATTAAGAAATCAGAAATGCAATTCAAAGACTTACAAAGACCGTGAAATTTATAAATTATTGTTACAACGACAAATAGACAAAACTTATTACGGACAATAACCTTGCTGACACACACAATAATTCAAAACAAAATAATATTGACACACATAACAATTCAAAACAAAGGACTAAACTACCTTCACGAAAAGCAAGGGACAATCGCAAAGCCCTTGCTTACAGACTTAAACCCTTAAACTTAATTATGACGGAACAACATACGCAAACTGACAACGAATACACGGAACAAAACAGATAAGTACAATTACAAACACACAAAGATAACTGACAAAGCATTCAATCAAATACCGAACCCTCGGAACATAACAGACATTTTAAAACGGACAAAAACACTCTTACTCTAAAACAAACGTTAAAAACTACATTAAAATATAGACTATTGAACTTACTAATATACAACCTAACACGGACACTCAAAAGGCAACAAACTACCTAAACATTGACCCACAACTAATACATGCCAGATTGAATGAAAACATTAAATTAAGTAAACTAGAGGATCACAAAATTTTAAGTATAGCGCTAAGACATTACTTACGTAAATGGTAGAAAGATTGCCTTTCCAGCACCAGAGGTACTAGATAGAATTCAGCTTCGCTGCGAGAATTTACCTACCGACTCCGAACAATTAAAGACCTTATTTCAAAGGTCTTTACAAAAAGAAGCAAGGTGCTGGAAATGCATTCCCTATACGCAGATTATGTGACGACTTATGGACGCGTCCGTGTTTGATTCCACAAGGACCTGGTCCAACAGCCACTTTCTTTCTAGAAACCCCTAATTGACATGATTAAAATACTACAACTTAACTCTCACAGGAGCGCGACATTTAATCACGAATTACGTAAAATCACGGAGGATTCCAAGGTTGAAATTTTACTGCTCCAAGAACCGTACACGACTAAGGACCACAAAATTCCGGGAATTCCACTGGTGGCTACTATTATTCTAAACAAGAACATAAACGCAAACGCAGTAGGTCATCTTAGTGATACCCACTGCGTTTGTGTGGAAGTCACAACTGATTCAGGAAGCTGGATACTGGTGAATTCCTACTTTCAATTTTCAAATGACATTGGCATACATCTTGGAAAACTCCATAACATTTTACAGACTTATAACAGCAGGAGTATCATACATGCGATTGACGCAAATGGCAAATCGCCTATGTGGCACAGTGACCACACAGACAATAAAGTACAGAAACTCTTACAATTTATACAATCAAATCAACTCAATATACTGAATCTTCCCAACCGCCCTCATACATATAACAGACCGAACAGAACGCGAACCAACATAGAAGTTAGCCTCTGTAGCCTACAGTCATCAGATTTTATAACAGAATGGCAAGGGACAGAAAATCTAACCAACAGTGACCACAACGCAATTACTTTTACAATCCAAAAGACAATACAATACCTATAACTACAAAACTTCCAAAAACTTACAATTACAAGAAAGTAAACTGGACGGCACTACAAAGGTTTTTTAAAACACCGCCCCTCATACAAAGAAATGACGACATACATGAATACGTTAAGACAGTTACAAACTCCATCACAGACGCTATGAATCTTGCCATTCCCAAACACCACCGGAGAATAATAAACAAGACGACATTCTGGAAGAACCACCTGACAGACTTAAAATTTAAAGTTATGAAAGCCAGCAAAACCTATCAAAATACAATAAATCCAGATCTGCGAATCGTAAATCTAAAAAGATACAGAGATTTGAAAATGTAGTATGTAAATGGAATTTACAATACAAAAATAACTAAATGGATAGAATTCGCAGAGACGGAGTTAAAAATATTCTTGGGGACTTCCCTACAAGATTGCGGAGGACAAAATTAATACGGCGACGGAAATAAACATCTTACTAAAAAATGGCGGTACTTACACGACCAGTTATATAGAAACTATATAACACACCTACTACACAACTTACTACCAGACAATGCAAATACAGGTAACGACACCCAAAAATTACTTCGAAAACATATCTGCTCATACACAACTAATCAAAATATATCACCACCCATTACCACCAATGAAATTAACGACACCACAGACACTTTAGCCAACAAAAAAGTTGCCTGGCCAGACAAAATTAAAAATGAAGTCTTAAAGACCCTAAAAGGCCCCTTACTCCCATACGGTCTTCCTTTTTTAACGAATGCCTACAACAAAGAAAGATATCGAATATATGGAAGCAGTCAACGTCAAGGTTATCAAAAGTGACAAGGGAAAGATCCTCAAAACACTAAATGATACAGACCGATCTGCTTACTAAATGCTCTAAGCAAACTACAAGAGACCATCCTGAACCAAAGATTGACATTACACGTTAAAAACTACAGTTATATCAATTTACAATACGGGTTCAGGAAAGGCAGATCGACTGAAGATGCCATTAAAAGAATATTACGCTCTATTAAAAATAGTTACTCCAAATATGCAGTACTCGTCTGCGCAAACTTCAGTGGTGTTTCTGATAATCCCTGGTGGCCTGCGTTATTTCGCAGGCATTAGAAATTAAACACACCAAACGAGCTTACGAAAACCATAAGAAACTACTACCAGAACAGGTACGCAACGATAACAAACATCCACACAGATATTACTAAAAGACTTACTAAAGGCTGCCCACAGGGTTCTATCTATGGGCCACTCTTTTAGAACATAGTACTCGCCGATCCGCTCCTGGCATTAGAAGCAGACGGCTCAATCTTTGAAACTGCAGCCTACACAAACGATCTTGTATTATTCCTAGAAGTCGAATCTAGAAAAGACCTAGAGACAAAACTAAATGCAACACTTGCAAGGATTAAAAACTGGTGCTCCAAGGTCAAACTTAAAATATCACCTGAAAGAACTTCATACACACTGGTGAGAGGAAAATTGCAGAGGAACCCTGTCATCAACCTGGACAAACACAAGATTTGGAGAACCAAAAGCACCAGGTACCTAGGGGTTATGATTGATGAAAAAAACCTTATTGAACACACTACTAATATTTGCAAAAAAGGGACCAAGATTATACAAAAAATAGTCAGAACAACGCAAAAAGATTTCAAGATTCCTCTGATCAGCGCTAGATTATATCTGAATAACATTCTCATGGCCATATTATCCTACGCTGCCAATATCTGGGTAGAACAAGTAAAACGTGGTTCAACTTACAAGAAGATAACTTCTACACAAAGAGGCGCAATACTGAGGGTGACAGGGGCTTTTGGCACTACGACGCTTAATTCCCTATCGGTCGTCCTTGGTATCCTACCCGCCACATTGCAAATAAAGAAAAAAACTACCAGATACTGACTTAAAAAAGGCGACATAGATAAGGCCCTAAAAGTAATAGGCGTAGGAGCAGAAACAAAATCTGACATCACAGAACGGATATTAAACATGTGACAAGAAGAATGGAACAAGTCGATCAAGAGCAGAAGAACCCACCAAATTATACCGAATGTCATATTTTATAAGCTTTAAAGGATAAGTTTGTCATGCTAGAGGACTCATACACTTTCTAACATGACACGGACCTTATCCAACATACTACTACAAAATTAATAGCAGATAAACAAACATCAGACTGCATCTGCGGACAGACTGGCACACCCGAACACGTCATACGAGACTTTAACATCACACATGATCAATTCCAACCATTTAGAACCCGTCTACGTAACAAATACATAACAGAAATCCTAAACAACGAAAATGACTTTTAGAACTTAAACTCACTCCGCCAAAAAGCTTTCAATCTGGCAAGGACCTTATACTTATGATAAACATAACATACAACGCAAAATTTCCTTCTTGAGCAAAAGTACTAGATCGGTAAACAGAACTCAATGTAAACCTACTTATGTCAATAGTTGCATAAATTAAAACTTGCTGCTCCCACAAATGGATATTACCTAAAAATTAAACTGATTATAACTAACAAGCCAAAAACTAAGACAAACTTCAATACAAACATCTAATATACTTCTCAAACATGCATATGCAACACACAAATATAACAAATCATCACACAGAAACATATCATTAATCTCGCAATCAATCTATACACACAATTTCTACATTCATTGATTTACAATAAATCATGGCAAACATTACACAAGAGGGATAACCAATTTAAATGCATAGAAGACTCCACACTGCAACATTGACCTACCTACCCACCATCAACTACATGCCCCAGTATAGAAGATTGCCTCTTTAGTGGAAATAATGTGATTAGTGATAAGTGAACTAAATATAACGATTAAGTGATATACAATTCTAGTGCTTAGTGACGAGACCGCAGTGGCTTTTTTCTAGTATCCTTGGTACTGATGCAGCCATTGCATTAACTCGCTTAGGTTAAGATAGTATAATTAATAAAAAGCAATTAAATTCAAATAAAACTTCAACAACCTTCGATAAATATAGTTTAATAAATGACCTTAAAGATAAATTAATAAAAATTGCACTTAGTTAAACAGCTAACGAAGACACATTAGTAGAATAGGGCTAACCAAATCTTTGGCATAGAATAAATTAGTTTCAAATGACTACCAACCTTCAGGTGTGCCGAAGGGCGGTAGTTATACATAAAAAATTACAAATAATATTATCATAAGATCAGGACTCGCTTTACTAGGACATATTTTTTATCAAAAGGGTGCACTAGAAGTAATTAGGGATAATAGTATTTCCGTAGTAAACACGTGAATGTAAGCTTAGTTATATTTTTGAGGTTATAGAATTTGTAAATGCGTATATATACATTATAATTAATGACAATTTGAATATGTATAACACGGGCATAGACAAAATATTAGTACATATATGTACAAACATGTTAATGTCAAAATGTTGTGATAAATGGATAAACAGCAATAGCATTCTTCGGAATTACAGATGATAAACGTTAATTGCGAACATTGCACGCGTGGCAGTAAATTGAGCAATCAGTTCAAGTTTTAGAGCAAATGAGGCTCGTTCAAATTATTTGGATAGTTTTATGGTTACTAAGCATTCCCAACTATAGTAAAATAAACGTAAGAGCTAATTTTAATGTTAGATTGCACAAAATATAGCCCCCTTATTGTAGATGATTTCAAAGATGATCGCTTTTGTCTTTAGCGCGTTAATGGGATAAACAATAAAACATTAATCATAATATATAAAAATAATCTAATAAACAACAATGAGATGAAATTGGTGTCACTCATAATTATAATTCCAGGAAGTGATATATTTTCTACTTTTTATATAGGTAAAAGAGAAAATATTGTTTTCATCCAAGGGTTTTGATGTTGAAATTTTAGTAGAAATTCACGTTTTCGGGTCTCCTGAGTCCGAAAATCATGGTTTTTCGAAATTGGTATGCCTGTGTGTCAGTGTGTCTGTAGTTATGGGTTATTAAGGATATGAATTACACGTTTATTCCTTTTATATTTGTATTAAATCAATGTAAAATGAATTTGTTTATCTTCATCCAAGGCAGTTTTTAAAATTTCTCATCAAAATATTCGACTAATTTAACCCTCAATTAGTCGCGTTGGTATTTATAACGTTAATGGTCGCTTTGTATCTCACAGATACATCTAAAGAATAACACATATGTATTTTTGGATATACTTTATTTATGAAACATTTTAGTTAAAAATACAATATAAGCATAACAGAGATTATAATAGTCACTCAGAAGATTCATTATCCTGCACCTCTACATTCAAACATTTGTTACATATTATTTTAGCATGTAATTTCAAACATAAGTGCACGTCACATTTTTGGCAACGATATGAGGCAAATGAAGTCTTCTTATTTGAGTAGCATGGTTGGCATCTTTTTCTTTTGTTATTCACTGAAGTATTACCCTCTGGTGAAGTTGCTCCTGCTTTCTGATTTATATCCAGCTGCTTATAATTCTGCAACATTATTCTCATATCTTCTGATAATTTTTGCAACCATGATCTTCTTCTTAGTTGTTCATCTAATAAGGTTAGACTTAATTTTTGTAGACAGTCTCGTCGTGAACAAAATTCATTTTTATTTCCCAAAAAAAATTACACCAGAGTAGATACCAGCGACATTAAATAAATGAAATAAAAATCACCATAGGCTACCTTCGGGTGGATCTAGCAACATTATATGTAGCACAAAGCTTGTCAACTACATCAACACCAGATTTTGTTGAATTATAGAACTGGATAATTTCTGGCTTTTTCTGTGTATCGCCTGAAACTTCGTGAGAACCAATGTGCACGCTTGATAATAAAACCACAGTTTTTCCCTTTTTTGGAACATACGACACCAAATTTTCTTTTTTGTGTATCAAAAAATGTTGCTATATTGCGTACGTCCCATGGGTAAGATAAATGAGGGCGGAATTTCTCTCTTGTTTTTTCTAATAGCTCCCACATAAGAAAGTTTTTTCTGTTCTAAATTTCGGACTAATTTTAAACTGGTAAACCAACTTTCTGCTGTTATATTGCGACCAGAATGAAAAATTGGCTCCGACAACCTCATTACAGTATCGAATGAAGAATTGCTTTGTCTAAAAGGCCCTTCAGGCTGTTGACCGCAATAAATTTCCATATTGATTGTATAGAATAATTTAGTATCACTAAGGCAAAATATTTTAATACCATATTTGTTAAGCTTCAAAGCGATGTATTGCAGGTAACATTTCGTCTATTGTGACATTCTTTCCAAGTCCATAATGGGCTTTACAATTTGCAGTAAATTTGATAAAAAGCTCTCTAACAGCTATTAATTTGTCAGCGGCTCGTCGTTCTTCTCTCGTTGTCTATTGTCAAATCGTAAATATCTCAACAAAAATCTGAAACGTTTTTCAGACGTAACCATTCTAAACACGTTTATTCCTAGTCCACTAGTTACCCAATATCAGTTAAGTGTCGATGACCCCCTCGGAATACTCCGACGAGGTATAATAGCTCTAAAAATGCTTTTATTTCTATTAATCTGTTGGAAGACAATCTTGAACGTATTGATTTGTGAATTCCACTAATAAAGTAAGTACGGTTTCACTAAAAAACAAATTCCAACATTCAGCTTCCGTTTTCGCATTTAGTGCAGTTTGTCCAATAACCCCTGGTAATTTTACAATAATATTAGACTTTTATGCCATTGAGTTCCATCTTTACCTAGAAGAAACACTGGATGTATCATAAAATACGTACAAAAATCTCTTGACATATTTTTTGAAAACTGAAAACTGTATTTTGTTTTACAAACTAGCATGACTATTTGTTTATGTTTTCAACTATAATTATTTCTATAGAGAAATTTTGCAGAGAATAGTATCATTTTGAGTTTACTTACCGAGAAAGAATGCTCTTGTGATTGATCCTCCTCTTCCGCTTCAGAATCGCTAAAATCGTGGTCAGTGTCGGAATCTGTTAATCTTGTTTCAACGTAGTCCTCTGTTTCAGAAGAGCTATCAAGATCGTCAATTTCTTCTTCTGGAATTGGATCCTCTTCATCATCGTAAACTAAACGATTTAGGTTCTTAATTTCGTCAGGATTATTTAGATTATATCTCATTTTACTCATTTTTACCTTTCAAAGGTATCAAACACTTGGAACATTACAATAATTATAAACAATATTCGTTTGCACAGCTTTGAAACATGTATCGCACAGGCAATAAAGTAAGTAACTGCTATAGGTGGCAGATGAAAAAGGTGACTTGAATAGTCGCAATGTAACTAACAAGTACGAAGTCCGACAATTGGTCAGTTTATGTAAACAATAAGCTTGGGGATAAAGATAAAGATCTGTATTTCTAGGAAGTTATAATATAAGTTATTTGAGGAACACATTGAAGTACAAAATCCTAGATTCATTTATTTTTACAGAATAGAAAAGCTAACTTTAGTAGTCACATTGTATCCGGTAGGTACAAATTCGGACACCCACTCGGCTTTATGTAAACAATGACCTTGAGAATAAAGATAAAGGTTTGTATTTCTACGAGGCTATTTAAAATAAGTTACTTGAGGAATATTTCGAAGCATAAAATTCTAATGTTATTTATTTTTGGAAAATCCGCAAAAATATTACTCATGTATCTGTCTGATACATACGCAACTAATGGAGGGTCAATAACAAATAAAGTTAACGGTTCTAATTTTTGATTTTATATTTAGCAAGAAAATTTATAGCATGTTTAGATTAATTTAATTTAACCAGATTTACAATTATTGTTATACTTTCATTAACACTAGGATTTCAAAATGCCTTGAATTTGAGAAAAGACCCTGTTGGTTCACTGATTTATTTGTATAAATGCATCAAGTATCAGTGGTAGCTATTTCGCATTATTTTTAATCATCTATACCCGATCTAGATCAAAGTTTGAGACATGCCAAATTCTTCCAGTTTTCATTATTCATTTCATTGTCAGTCACATGCTAAACTTATAAGTTTACAAATAGTAGCTTGATTTACATAACTTCTCACGTAAACAGTGTGTGAACCTCCTTGCTTCCATAATAAATTAAGTTGAACAATTCAGTAATTTCAATTTATACTAATTAGATGATGTTTCACTTACAATTAGTAGCGTATCTTTTTAAATGTTTTTGCAAACATAAAGTAAGGAATATTTGTAAGACTTCGTAAATAAAGAAAATATTTCTATTAATCTTAGACCATATTACGTTGTCCCTCACTTTAGAGATCGGTCACTTTCTAATAAAATTATTAACACAAACCCAACAACTAATAGCCTCACTTGAAAAGGTGTCAACTTCATATATAAAGAACCATTACTATAATGAGATTCAAACCCTAAACTCTTGAACGAAACCTAGCTTTATTACCTCTCTGAACCGACTTTTAAGAATTTGATGGTGTAATTAATCAATATTAATGGCATATGTATATAGGAATATTCATAAACAAAAATACAATAAAGACAATGCAAAACTATAATGAAATTTATGATTAGTTCTTGTCACGTAAAACAATATATCAATACTAAATTATGTTGCATTTTCTCCATTCCAATTTATATACGGATTTTTGTTTCAATTTGCGTCTTTTTTCGGTTGTTTGCGTGAGCTTTTGAGTTTTATCCGTAGTTTTTAAAATATTCTTTTGATAATCAACATTTCTTTTTATCCTTTATTGCTATTCTCTTATCTTTAGCGTTCATTTAATTATGAATTCTTTGGTATGGTAATTTTTATTACAGAGAACATTGCTTATTTTCAAATTAGTTACTGTGTCGTTTATATTTTGCGTTACACAAAATACGCACTTAATATAACTTTTATCCTTCTACGTAAATAGAGAAATAATTATATTTCCACAATTTTTGTAATTTTACTAGTTTAGACAAGGAGCAAGACTTTTTAACTCCAGTGTGCTAATCTATTTATTCCTAATACCATTTACAATATTCTATTTTGAATTTTTCCTTCGTTTTTAAAGTAGATTGTAAATTATTCAAGGTCTAAATCGTTTTTCTAACCTCTTCAACAACACATAAGCTTGTCATATCTTATGATACACTTCATTTTTACGAATTTAAATTACTGCCATTAGGTACCTAGTACTTAATTAGCCCACCCAATTTCTTTAGGTTTAGATTTTTTATTAATTACATATTTTTATTAATTAAAAATGAATAATTATCATTATCTAATTGTTACGTTGATTCCAAGTTTAAACCTTCAAATCAGATCTCGCAAAACTTTTTGTATACCATGAAACCAAATTATTTGGCTTAATTGTCCTTTAAGCTCTGAATGTAACTTAATTAGGTTTTAGTTCTAACTTTTCAGTATTTTCGCAACAAATAATAGGATAGTAACTAGACGGGATTACCAAACGTGGTGGTTCCGATCGTTTTTGACTATCGCTTGATAATTCGGCCTCTGCAGATAAAGTAAGCACATCATTCCGTTTGTGGAGAGTGTGAAATTTGTAAGTGATATCCCAGAATACAATTGTATTGAATAAAATACTATGTCAGAGTGCAATTTAACACAAAGTATAAGTGAGGTATACTCACTGGAGGAACAAATTGTGACCTAACTACATCAAGAAAATCGACTGGTTCAATTCAATAATCCCAAAGTTTAACATTATGTGT
>JAHWXV010381005.1:0-11612 GCA_024586415.1 Phrixothrix hirtus | reverse complement strand
ATATATATATATATATATATATATATATATATATATATATAATATATATATTTAAAGGATACCTGTTATCTTATTACATATATATTTATATATATATTTAATAATGGTAAGATACGTAATACACAACGGAGTTTAAAAGCTAAAACAACTTCAGCAAACAATAGAGGCAGATTCGGTTGTGTCGACCGTGCGTAAGTACTTAAGTACTAGATATTTCCGCGAGTACTGGAAGATCAATCGTAACAGGATTTATCTATCCAGACATTTGAGGAGCAAGCACAAAAGGAAAGAGGTTGAAATATCACCATGAATCACAAATTCCTAGTTATAAGAAGCACTGATCCAGTTAGAATCACTGCTATTAACTGCATTTGGTTGCACCTTATAATCAATTTGTGCTCTAATACTTTTGTGGAAGGTATGGCTAATTGACATAAAAGGATAAAATGTGATCGCATTTGCTTAAGATTATCTAACATGCGTGTCACACTTAAATCCTTGGACAATGGTTTATATCATGAACAAAACCACAAATCCAGCCAATTATCCCAAAGATATGTATATCAATACATTCCAAAAATGACTCTAAAGGACACCGGATTATAAACTTATTCATGTATGGTACGTTGAACGAAAACCAGTGAGAAGCCTCTGCCCGTTAAGAATTTATCTAACCTGCAAATCAAATTCGAATCCTTCGACCATGAACTATGAACAAAAGCACAAACCCATCTGATTATTTCAAAGATATGCCGACATACTAGTCGTTGATTACGGTTTGAAAGGAAAAACGAACGTAACATACAATATAGATACTGGATATGTTCAATCAATGTGATAGCGGTCAAGGAGGTTGCCTTTATAAAAGCAGGAAGAAACCGAAAAGATAACCAAGGACATGGTCTGTGAAAGGATAATAGAGTCATCTAGTTGTCCTTCGGCATCGCCAGCCGTACTGTTTAGTAGAAAGTTTGTAGAAATAGATTCTGTGCGGATTACTATCCAGAATTGATCGCACTTTACACACGATTTCCAGCTCAGAATGATTTTCGACCATAGACAGGTGAAGTGGGAGTTGCCAGGTCAGTATGGAGCCCAAACACCAGGAAAGATAGCACTCTCCATTGGATTTGGTCTTTGGCAGTTCACGGCGATGCTCCTTAGCTTGTACAATGCAACAGTGGCGTTTAAAAGCGTAATATAATTGGCAAATGTGTCTGGTTTACCTGAATAATGTCGCAATTATTAGAAAGTCATCGCATAAATACCTGAAAAATCTGGAATAGGTGTTTCAAAGACTGCGTAGTTCACATCCGCTGGTTAGACCGAAAAAGTGCAACCTGTTTCACAACAAAGCGAAATACATGATTCATGTGGTCTTTGAGGAAGGCGTGGCAGCTGTCCCAGAGAAAATTCAGTCCGTGCGAGGATGACCCTAACCAAAAGGTAAACATCGATAATGGCTTTTCTTGGGGTTATGCACTTATTATCGTCGATTTGTACGTGGATCCCCTTACAACATTTACTGAAGAGGACCAACCCTATTTATGGAACAATAACTACCAGGAGTCTTTTGATGCATTTAAATGAACATTGGTAACTGCACCCATATTCAGCTACATTAGAACGGAGAGAAGATTTGTCTCAGATAGTTATACTAGTTTTGTCGGCATCGGTGTAGTGCTATCGCTAACCTATGGCCGATAAGAACAAGTGAGTGACCATTTTAGCAAATTGTTGTCCAAAAGTCAAATGTACTATCAGGTTACGCCTAAAGAGTTGCTACCTACGATAAAGGCTGTTGAACACTTTTGAACACTATCAAATTCCGTTACTATATTGATCGCAATGGAATTCCTTGCAATCTCAGGATAAGGTTTTGAAATTAGCCCGAGACAATGATGGCGCAACTGAAAGACGAATTCAGGTGATGGTTCCAGAGACTAGAGCAACGGAAGTTTTGCGACAACTGCATGACGGTCTATTAGGGGGGCATATGTCAATATAGAGCACGGAAATGTCCATGAACGACTGTATTGGGTAAATCGCAGGGATAATGTTAAGGAGTGGTGCCGAAAGTGTGTAGTAAGTGTGTCTGTGAACGACCCGTTGAGGATACGAAAAGCACTAATGAGACAATATGTCATGGGTAGCCCATTTGATACGGTAGCCATTGATATAGCAGAAAATAAGTACAGCCTAGTTTTAATTGATTATTTCAGTAAATGGACCCAAGAATACCCTCCTACAAGTCAAGAGACGGCTACATTGGTCGAGACCTTGGTAACGGCTGTTTAGCCGTTTCATAATTGCGTTCGAGTTATATTCACACTAAGGAAGAAATTTTGAGTCAACCTTATTCCAGAGTATGTGCGAGTTGTTGAAAGTACACGGATACGCAATAATCTAACAATGAGAAAACCATTGTCAAAAGTTTTCTCATACAATCAAAGAGATTGGGATCATTACTTGCATTTGGTCTTAACAGTATATCGGTCAGCTGTAAAGGAAATGATAGGGAAGACCCCAGCTAGAGTGTTGTTGGGGCGCGAAATTAGACTAAGATGGGGTTTGGAATTTGGTAACAGCCCTGGAGGGGATGGGGTTCCTGGAAACGAATATGCTGAAAGTCTACGAAAGAATTTATGTACCGTTCGTGATAGGGCTTGCAATAACATGCAGATTGCCTGTGTTCGAATGAAATTCCAGTATAATATTAGTACCATAACGGAAGGATTTCAACCAAATGATATGGTTTGGTTATACTAGCCTCAGTAACGACGAGGCCTATTTCCTAAGTTGCAATAAAGTGAAAACAAGGATGTAATATACTGGAAAATTATTTTTCTCAGAGGAAAAACTAAAGCGATTCATATGAATCGGTTATCCCATATGCTGGGAGAAATGCAGAACGGGAATAAAGGATTAACCATATTGAATTAGAAAAATTATCCGTACAGAACAGCGGACAGTCATTTACCGAATTTACGTCAACCTATCCGAGACCACACAAAGCTCGATTTGGGGTTACCCTTGAGGAGCACAGAAATCTGTTCGATGCACAAGAGGAATACCCCATGTAACATGCAAGAAGTTAGAATGTCTCATGGCATTGCAGTCGAGTTTATATATGGGTATAGTGGCGTATAAGAAATACTGCAGGAAGGATCAGAAATTGAAAAGGCACGTCACCTACCTACGCCGTCACCGCCAAGTTATGTGAAGTATTTACTACTTTGTGGTTAAAGCATTATCCCATTATAAGCCACGCTATGTATACTTGTGTCAGGCGTTATGGGATCTAAGGAAACGGATTTGTTCCGATGTCCGCAGAAATTTGGCGATACCAAAGCTCTGCCACGGTCTAGATCAGTTTAACTAACATACGGTACGTAATATATGCGAACCAGTGCTTCGGGACACTAATATCTAGATGCTGGTATGTAGTTGTAATCAAAGAGCAACTTAACCAATGAAGAAACCTGTAGGCTGTCACTTATTCAAGAAATGGGGCTGTAAATATGGATTGCAGTGTAAATACTGGCATTCGCAAACAAAGGTAGAACCATTGCAACAGAAAAGTCTAAGATCACTGTTATAGGACGTAATTTTCTTAAGGAGGTGGCAGTACAACAAAATCAGAAACAACAATAATTTTATAGACCAATCTAGTGCACTTCATAGAACTAAGATAAATGATGTAATTATGAATGATTCATTACTGTAATTGATGTTTAAATAAATAAGGTCAAGGTTACAGAAGTAAGTGATGGCGTTGGCATTACGACTAATTTTAATCCTAGCTAATATAGAATTTTCTAGATTTCTTATTTCTGTATAAATCGCAGTTTTAGTTTTGCTTCTGATCCTGTCGTGTTAAAAGCTGCTGTAAATAAATAGAAATATAAACGTTCATTACTAGAAACTGTTAAATAAATACTTAAGTGAAAACGTATATATGAAACGCTGCAATTTAATAAATATAAATAAAGACTTTCAAACAATTCACTAGTTTTGTTAAAATAGTAATTTTGGAGAATAGAAATATCTATACAAGTTACTTCTATATTTTTCTCCCAATCGGTTGTTGGTTTCTAGACGCGCCTCGCACATATTGATGTCCCAATATTATACTTTGGGTGCTGTATGTGGCTCGCGGGACGTAAGATTCCGACCCCTATTGTATGCGACCATGTGTACAACTTGATCATGATATGAGCTAAGTAATCTAGGAGTATATAATGTTATTAAAAGCCAAAATTGATAGTATGCTTGAAGTCAAGTTGCATTAGAGAGAAGTAGCGTAGTTATGAAATTATAGAAAGACCTTTGAGTTAATGAATTCAAATATCAACTTTAGGTAAAGGGTTACTCATCTAGCAGTAAAATTTATTATGGGAAAGTAAATCAAAGACCATCAAATTTAATTAGTTTATTCAATGAGTAGCTGTCACTTGATCTGACACCATTTCCAACAGCGCACGACTAATGCTAGACGTGTTGAGTTTAAAGAAACTGCGATGATCGAGATTCAACGTTACCCGAGGAAAGATGCTAGATAATTTGATTATCGTTGTTCACTAGTTTCAAAATAATATCTTATTAGACATGACCAAAGAGTAATTTAGGGAAATCAGTCAAAACACTATAATAACGAATAAAGGAGTTTAATTAAGGTTACCTTAGGGTAAGCTAAAATTTGTAGCCTTAGCTTATATTTATGAGTGTTATAGGCGAAAATAAAAAATAGAACAAAATGCAGAATTATAAATACGGCAGTTGTAAGTGAGATTTACCTGTCAGGTATTCAATCAACACGTAAACAAAATAAAATGGAAACTACTTTAAGCAATCAAATTAATATTTAAAAATCAGAATTTGGAATAAATTGTACGGAAATGAAAAATTAACGTATAAGCGCAACAGGTGGAATGAAGCTTGTCCAAGTAATTTTTAAGAAACTGTGCTTGTAACTGATCACAATCCGATACGTGGCATTTAGCATGAAGATTTTAAATAATAATTTTTAAATTTGTTAATGTAAAGGGCATAGCGGCCTAGGCATGTGAAATCGACCCCGAACTTATCGTGTTCAAATTGATGTCATTAGTTCGCAGCTTCGAGACGTAAAGCTTCGCCTAAGATTAGTCTCGAAATTTTATTTCTTTGGAAGTTATGGAGGGGGAAAGCGAAATAGAAGAAGTGGTTTTCTCGTAAACGGCTAGACTGATTTTAATGAAAACCATATAGGTTATAAACATCGTTTAGATACGTTTGAAAAAATTTTTTGTAATTTTTGTGATGAAAAAACACTCAAAAGAATTTTTTTAACCTTTTATGAATTTTTTTATATTACGTTCGAGGTGCCACTTCCGTATTTTCACGAAAATATGTCTAGATTTCCTACTTTAATATATATTTTTTACAAATTGATCGGAGTGGTGGCACATCATTAAGAATGGCAATCATTTGCCCAACGTCGCTCCACGCCATTTAATCTTACCGTAACTTTATATAATATAAAAGTTAAACGATATTTAAATTAGATCAGTAATTCCTATCTTCCTTTATAGGATAAAAAAGATTGACATAAATAATTTTGAAGAAAGCTGCTACGTTGATAGATGGAAAATGAGCTGCTGAGATCGCACCTCAAAACGGGTGCATTTAACACTTACCAAAGTGACGTAATAGAAATAAGGGTTGCCCGGCTTCGATAGGTTTCCTAACTATAGAAATAGGTGAACCCACAATAAGTAGTCCTGGGTACGCCTCTGCTCTGATGAGATGTCGACAACTTAAACGGCTTCAGGAAGTTCGGTCAAGCTCACGTAAAAAATCCTAAATTTACTTTTCGAGACAAAGTATCCTAAATAATAAAATTTACACAACAAGGTTGCGACTAGATCGTAGCCTACCCATCGCACAAATTACTAACAAAGTCCAAAACAAATAATGCGCCACGCTGTTTCAATTAATTAATAAAAACGATTACTAATTATTACTACGATTAAAGAAATTTATTGAACCGTCAAAAACACAAAAGTAACAACTCAAACGGCGAAAGTATTGTACTTTTCGAATAATCTAATACCTAAATCGTCATCTTAACGACAACTTAATTAGTGGATAAATGGTTTTATTGTAATTAATGGTATGACATAGAATGCCCAATTGATAAATAACAAATAAAATTGTTGATAGTAAATCCTACAGCAAACTGCTGTGCGTAATTACGTAAAAACTTAATTGGTTTCAGTAATGAATTACCTAAATAATAGTGAAATAAATGTCCGGCGAGTTTGTAAAAATGTTTTCTAAAATGGCTGTAGAGCATACAAGAACATGACAAGCGTTCTCTTATCAGCAGCTGTGAAGCGCGATAATATGCCATACAAACGCCTAGGATATTTCTTCGTACAAGGACAGTGTTTTCAGAAATATTCCAACTTAATTAAAATAAGTATTTCTTTCTACAGGTGATCGTAGAGATAATTGATCTTGGGCAAAATAATATTGCCTAATTTAAATTTGTTACAACAAATAGAATTATGCAACCCCCAATAATAAAACAGGCAAAAATATTTTATACGTTAAAGACGATCTAAAATACAAACCGAATAAAGAATTACTTTTACACATACAAAACTTAGTTCTTATATAGCCGACTAAATTTATGAAAGAAACCTAAGTTTATTGTTTAATTACAATTTTCTTTTATCTTTATTGCCAAAAACATTATACAATAATAAAATCATCTTTACGTTACTGAAAACAAATTGCATGTATTCCTAATTTCAGTGAAACTATAGAATATGTCGCAACATATGGAATTAAATAAATTTGCCCAAAATATATATATTTATAATTACACAAGATATATGAAATGTTTATGGTACAAATGAAAATATAATAAGTAATACGTCACTGACCTTCCGCGAAGGGGCAGTAGTGTAATTCCCGCAGCTCCAACAGGACTCTAGACCCGTAAAACTGGGATCGGAACCCTTAGCAAACTTATTGGCAATTTCTAAGTAGTTCCTAGGTGAATAAATTCGCCAACGAATTCGAAAGCCGGCTGGAGGCTAACTATCGCCGCTACTGGCTCCCCATATCTTTACAGATGAACCATAAGCAATTATCCAAAACAATTATATAAATCGAAATCTCCAAACTAATTACTATAAATCCAAATCTCCAAATTAATTATAATAAACCCAAATCTTCAAATTAATTATATAATAAAACTATTTCTCCAATTGTTAGTAAAAGACGGCAGAATTCCATCAAACGATGTCCTGCATCACAGAAGCCATCCTCTTCGCCATGATACGATAAATTAAACAATATACGAGACAAGACATGTCCCGATCCCAAAACACTATACAAATAAAAGAAAGAAACACCAATCAATCATACAATCTACAAAAGATCCCTCTGTAACTTACCCCGCGAGTAACGCAGGTGTCCAAATTGCACAAACACGACAACCTTATTCATAAGTTGCATGAATTACAATGAACGTAGCGACATGCTGTCTATCAGCAATGCACGCACCTCAGCATTAAAGAGTGCCACAATAAAGGTAGAAATACAGTCAGCGGTTCGCAAACAAATCAAAGTGAAATATGAAAAATAGAGTTCCTGAATTAGTACCCAAATTAGAATTTAAATTGTTACAAAGCATAACGTATATTTTAATCTTATACACCTTGGATATAGTTTTAAGTGTTTTCGCGCATAACATTAGCGGTTGCCGCTACGCAGAGTCATTCACACACTTTTCACTACCAGAAGGGTATGTGTACTCGGACCTCAATGGCACTTGATACAACAATTTTTGTATTCGTCTTCGTGTTTCATTCTGCTGTGGTAGCTAATTCACAGCTAAGAATATTAATGAGAATTTCCTATGAGATTCAATACGTTTCGGTATAGCCTATAGCTTAGGGATGTGAATTCGGAACTAATTCTGTTGTTTCCGAAGTGGTGCAGAATTGTACGTGTTTATTTTAAGTTTCAAACCAGACGCATAAAAATAAGACCGTAAAATGATACACTTTTTTAAATCTCAGTGACCGATATCATGATAAACGAAATTATGCCAATTTGCGTCAGTTACTAGATGCGTTTCGTTGACTAACCAGTGTTTTAATAATAAAAACTAAATCACAAATTGTTCCCATTACACTGTGTTTAACTGATTAGTGTTTTTATATTAACAAAATTGGGAGCATGTCTGCAATAATGAAGAACATGCAAAGGTATGATTCAATTAACATGGATTTAAAAACTGTAAAATAAAAAATTAGATTAAGATAAAGGAATCTGTACGTTAACATTTTTAATTATTTGTAGTTTCGAAGGGAATTTCACTGAAATACTACTAAAGAAATTTGTAATAATGCAGCTAAAATTTTTAAGACAATCTAATTGGCCATTTAGGTAATTAGTTATGTATCCGAGGAAAATGTTAGGGACAACTGTTCTGAAAGCTTCAAAACGTAAGATTGTTTTAAAATTATCAACTATTGCAATATTCCCCTAGTATCACTTGTTTAAAATTGCTTTTGAACCAGCGTATAAAACAATGTTTGATTATTCTAAGTCGAGTTCGACAAATTATTATTACGTTCCTCTGAATACTGTCACAAAACCAAGTATTAATTTTAATTTAACGCTTATTGGGGTGTCTATGGTAGGGTCTACTTTCATAACTTAGAAGGAATGGCATATTATCTGAAACACTATGTTTAAATAATATATTTTAGAACTCGTAAAAATACCAAATTCCAATTAAATTCGATAAAAACTGAATCTCTGATTCAATTAAGACGCGGTTGATTTTAGAAATTAACTTAACTAGAAATATAACCTTTAAACCAGTAAAAAGTCTAAAATTACAAATTTTCAATGTACACGTTCCAGACTATAGAATTAAGAGCCAGTATGAGTTGTTCTCAAAATTTAACCGTATTCAACAAAAGAATGTAAACAATGTCCATTAACCGAACGCAGTTTGTGAAAGATTATGTTGAATACGATTAGATTATCGATTGTTGATCAAATTGGAAACACGATTTTCATTCCTTTGTATAAGCCAAAGCATACGAAACAATGCTGAAGTAAAAACATTCGTTTGTGGCACTCAAATGTATGACATACAGATGGTATGAACAGGTCATATGATACTGTTTTTAATTTTGATATGCAAGTTCTTTCCCTTATATGGACATCTCTGGTATGTACCTCTCACCGAGAATTCCGCAGAAGATAGTATTTGCTAAGCACAGATAAACACCTACTAAATAACAATAAATAATACAATGCTTTGAACAATCCGCCTACCACAGTACGAATCTACTACCGTTATAATTAAATATATGTATATTTTAAAACAAGCGTTAAGTAACTGTCATAACATTGACCTAAAAATTTCCGTTGGATATATTAAATCAAACTGCAGCACGTCTCCTCGCGCATCGCAGAGTCCCGTTGCAATACATCAGCTGTTTCCGACCTTGATCTATTACCTAAGCACCGTAATAAAGCTATAATTCTTGTAAATGTGTACTTGTAAATATTAGTCGTATAGAGACTCTTCTATAAATAATCCTTTTTCACATAGTTGGGCAATAAACATGATTAGTACATTTTGGCAGATTTATTAAAGCTTTAACCAAAAATTCCGATACCATTTAAATTTAAAATAGAGAAGACAAATAAAATCTTGAACCCGTAAAAATATCGAATTCAACAAACTAAATTATTAAAAATGAGGTAGTTAACGAAAACTCCAGCGTTAATCGTAGTAAACCCTAAGACTTGCAAGTATAATTCAAATAAACAATTACAAATACGTTAAGAACAACTGTAAAACAGTCATTGTGTATTTTGGAAGTCACAGATCCCAAAAAGTAAAAAAAAACATGGCGCCAAAGGCGCGTATATTTACGCCAAATTGGGCGTTCCTTTGCCGTACATGTTCATTACAGGTTGTTGACAAAGTTAATTTATATTTTTTACAATTCTTCAAAAGCTTTAAAGTTTATATTGCAGATATTCGTGAGGCGTGTCTGCACCAGGCTCTGTTCCTGGCTAGTTCCCATCGCAGCCTCGATACTCCCAGTTCAGCGATAGTCCAGACATCCGATTTAGCCAGGAACACCTCAGCATATCAGGTAATTATGGCAGTAATCAGTATGGCACGATTAAATAACATAATGAGTTACATTACGTAATCGTTAGGTTCAATAGGTGTAATTAACTTATGTAAAGAAAAATAAATTCAAAGTAACAAAATATCAGTTCGTAGTTCAAAATAAATAAAAAACAAAGATGCTAGTGACATAACTAACAGTAAACGTATATTTACACACATATACACACAAATAAACTTATTTCAATTGTTTTAGATTCCAGTTCGCTGGTTCAACAGTTGGATTGTTGGCACGAACTCACATCCAGTTACTCTCCCTCCCGCCACTTCCAGTCCTACTCCTCGTTTCCTTTCCGAAGGAATGGTCCCAGCAAGGTAGTGTCCAGCTCCAAAAATTCTAAGAGGGTCGGAAGTTGCCCGCAGTATTGGACTACCGCTGCTCGCGGTCCACAGTAGGCGCGGCATCGAAGTAGGCGGTGCTCTGGGTCATCTATGTGCTGTGGGCAGTGCACGCAGTTCTTCGTAAGGGCCCATCCAACTCGGAACATGTGCACCTAGAATGCACCGTGCCCGGTCGCCAGCTGCGTTCTGATGAATCCAGGCTGGTACTGCAGGCTTGCAGTCACCCTAGGGAACAGCCTATAAGTGTACCTCCCTTTTTCCGAAGTCTCCCACCGTAGCTGCCATTCATCCTCGATACGGATCTGTAAGTACTTCTTGATGTGTCTTGTCGACGGAAAATCGTCGATTCTGTGATTCTCATCAGCAAATCGGAAGTCCCGCCTCTTCCTTATTTGTTTCAGGCAGATCCTGTACTCTGCGGCTAGATAGACTGGTGGGAACCCCGCTAAACATCTGCCGCGTTCGCCGAGACAGAGCGGTAAGTTCAGGTTGCAAGCCTTGCTGCCATGTCTTGCATTGATCGCAAATTCTGATTTATATTATAATTACCTAGCTTGCATCCCCAAACCTCGAAGCCGTACATAAAAATAGGGAGGATAGCGGCCCTGTAGATGGCGGAGAACGATCCCGTCGCGTCAATTCCCCAGGAGACTTGTGCCAGATTTATGAGCCTGCAGAGAATGGTGCTGGCCCGCTCAGTTACCTGCCTAACGTGCTGATGGAAGTTTAGCTTTCGGTCAATAAGCAAGCCCAAGTATTTATAGCTATTAACTATTTCGATCTTATTTCCATTAATTCGAAAATTTAGGTCCCGCTGGTGTGTTCTGCGTCGTCACTTGTTTACCGAAAGCTTCGTTTTGATGGCAGAGATCACTAAGTAGGGGAAAAGGAGAGTTCTAATCCACTCCTCCCCTCCGCCGGTGCACCGGAGGTGCACCCGGTGCACCGGAGGAGTATTTAATTCGCGCTTTTATTCGCGTAATTAGAGCGCGAATCCCGCGAATTCAGCGATAAAATTCGCGAATCTCGCGAATAATACCGCGAATTACGC